>JARPMJ010004952.1:0-68904 GCA_033366665.1 Phoxinus dragarum
ATTATCGAAACTGATAATGGATCAATTGTATATATGAATGATCATAGTGCACTATGGTTCTTCATTAATATATCAATAGTCCAATTACAGATCGATTATAAGATAATTCTGATTGGAATTAAGTTAGTTACGTTCGTCCAGCGAACGGGCGTTTGTATTAATTCTCAATAGGATCATCGATTTTATAAACGCAGAAGAGATCATCCTCTGGCCAGAAGAATGACGACTCCTATCCTTATAAAATTTATAAAGCATTGTAGCTTAAGATCAGACATTTCAGGGACGATGTAATGTGAGCTTGAGACAGTTTAATCAAATCATATTTGTATTTTAATGAAACGAAGCTAATGAATACATAATTCTACATCTAAACACGTGATACAGGTATTTACACAGGGTAACGTACGTAAACACTTAAGACAAACGGATAACGACATGGAGTTGCGCAGGGGAAAATGGGAGTGAATTAAAGCTAAAGAAGATTGGATATCATTGTCTAAATGATATCAAATATCGCAAACCTCATATACAGTTAACCTTTGAGAACACCAAGGAAATCATTCATTTAAAACAGGGATAAGCAGTCTTTAAGCAATTAAATCTGGAAAGAAATAAATACTTGTACCAGGTCTCTCTGTATGCGTGTGTGTGTGTAAATGTCCTTCCTTGAATTTGATGCGTCTCCCGGAGCACGTGGGCTGTGCGCGGTCCTTTCAAAAGGTGTCTGAAGTTGAGTGTTGCTGGAGGTTGAAGAATGAATGGTTGCCCATTCAATAATGGAGCCGTTGCAGTTTTCATCTGCCGTTGGGTGGCAGGGAATGGAGAGGCCTTGCAGGCTTGTAGGCCCGCGGCCTCATCTTCAGATAGGGACGTTCAGCACGTCAAGATGTTGGAAACAGAGCAAGGGCAAGAGAGGGAGGAGTAGGGTTCCTTGCTATTTGAGGGTGCAGCTGTCCTGCCCTCTGGGGGGTGCGAGCCAATAAAAGCGCTCCTTTTGGAGGAAGATTTCATGGCTCTTTGTTTGCAGGACAGAGAATTTGAATAAGTAATTTGAAGGGTTTTTCAGAGAGGACCCTTCAAGATTCTGATAACATACAATACTAATTCTTATAACACAACATTAGTTAAATGTAATGTAAATTAACCAGTGGGTGACGACAATTGGATTTTAACAAGGCTAAACATGCAACACATGAGTGTGTCAAGTGAACATCAAGTCTTAAGCATTAATGAACACATAAAAAGGAATCCCACATCAATACGTTTTACAATCATGAGATGGGAAAATTAGGTACATGTTTAACACATCTTTCAAGTGGTTATATTTATAGAATATAGGACAACAGGGGTTCATTTGTCTTTCAGCCGGCATTGGGTGAGGGTCGACTCTCTCTGTGCATTCCTAAGCGTCGTAAATGGGCTGTCGGTGCGACAGGACACGTCACGAGATTTAAAATGATATTAAACACATATGAAAAATACACACTACATAGGATTTGCATATTAGAAGCTTTCACACTTAGGTTAATGTACATTAACATTGTGGCCATTTTATATGATGAATTTAGAGAACTTGTGTGTGTTTTTGCCACATGTGTGTGAGTTTGTCACATGGCTTTCTCTCTTGCGGAGAGGAAGTGAAAAGGGGGGGTTGGAATGTCTTTGAGGCTGGTCACATGGCAATGCGTGTTGTTTTAATCTGTGTTCAAACTAAATTCGTAAATGTACCACCCCCTTGTCGCTACACAGCTGACAGGGCTCTCAGCATGTATGAGATTATTTTTTTCTTGAAAAAAAAAATTAATGTAAGTTAGGCTAACGTTACCTAATATTTATCCAAATGAATCGATATTGAATCAAGATCCGAATCAAATCAAAAGAATAAAATTGAATTGAAATGCAATAATAAAATCAGTAGACTACAGTCATTGTACCATGTAAACATTGTAACATGTTTTACTAAACTTAATAAAATTCTGTTTAATTACCTAATGTTTTTGACAATCACGATACACATATTTTGATGGAAGTTTTGGACCATTTTTATGATGTAGGCCGAAAATGAGCTTCCCCTCTTTGAAAGACCAGCAGCCGCCACTGCTCTCTGTAAAGTGGAGCAGGACAGCGATATCCAACAAGTGCTCGTCTCTGATCAGCAGACGCCTGGTTTTGTGCGCGGGAATGGCCGTTTTCAAGCATCATGACAGGGTTTCAAGTGCTCGTCGTCTCCTAACTAGGACTTGAAATATATCGATATTAAGTCTGCTTTGAGTCTGCAAAGAAAATGAGGATGGCTAGTATGCTAAATAAATACTAAATAAATAAATAATACATGTGTGCACTGAGCGCATGTCAAAACATCAAATCCAATTTTCAGTGATTTCATTCCAATCCCAGCACAAGTGTCCACGTGTAGTGTCTACAGTCACAGTATTAGAGGACATGTTCGGATTATACTGAGAACACTGCTTCATCATATGCACTTTTACTCAGATCGTGACGGAGAAAACACAGAAAAGCCTGCCGTCTTCCCTTTTCTAGATAATTACATCAGAAATCACATGACAAAACTAGTTTGGTCAAATCCAGTGGACATGCAGCTCAGATCATTGATTAAGAACTCCATCGCTTCCTGAAATATGACATTAGCATAAAGCGACTCTATTTCTCAGTATGGACTCTAAAATGACCCCTAGTTTGCGTTATTATTTCAGGGATGTTTGAACAGCAATGTGTATAATCCAGATTGTGACCCTATTTGAAAATATATTGTGTAATGGAAATCGTGCTCCGAATGTATTTGTATTTTATGGCGCAGTACAGTCACAATACTTCCTGGATTTACACCTTAGATAATGAGTGCATCATGTGACCTTATCGGTTAATTAACAAAGAGCAGTCGTTGGAGTCTTGTGCTGGAAACAACACCTTAGTGAGAGTCTGTCAATACATCTCTATATTTCTGGAGCCGTTGTAAGTGATATTGTCCGATCACCCACTGTGAGCAGCCGGAGAGTGATGTGCGTCTTCAGTTTAGTGTTTCCTGCGCATGTATAGCCCTGAGTCTTCAGTTATCGGCCTCAGTGTGCCCGAGCAACGCCTTTGTGTAGACAGAAACTTTCATTTGATCGCTCTCAAAAGAATGTAAAGCCTCAGCCAAAACTGAGGATTAGGAAATGGGCCTGTAATAATTCAATCCCTTAAAACTGCTGAGGTTTGCAGGGCGGATCTAATCGCAGGTCGTTTATTAACACGTTAAGATTAAAAGAATAAAAAACGAGAGGAGACAATAGTGCAAGGATAGAAGCAAACACACAGCCATTAAGATTCAAGCACAGTTAAGAAGATTTAGCTAATTTTATCACTTTCTCTGCATTACGATCTCATTATCTGTAAAGTCCAGCTGTTAGTATTGCACTGGATGATGAGTTTAGCAGGGTGAGCTAAAACAACAGCGATCACATGACACATCACATCTGCAGATCTCAGTAGGTACGACCTATCACAAGCCCTCAGGATCTGTGGAAGTGGGAGACAGGCAGTGAAACCCGACACCACGGTCAGAGCGCACACCGACCCGAAACAAAGGGCGATCTGATGGACATCCACAGACGGCCTGCCAGAGAAAGCCTGTTGTTCTCTGAAGAGGAGTGTGAGGCTGGTCCTCGGTGCACTGGGCTGTATAATGAGGGCGAGGGAGGACCGGGGCTCAATGAAAGAGGGATTGAACACTGCTCAGTGAACTGGCAGCTCAACACAAACAGAGCCCGCTTTGTGGAGCAGGAGAGCGAGATCCTCACCTCTCACCCCATGAGCGAGCCAGCGCAGAGAAAGAAGAGAAACAGCCCCGACTCATCACCTGTCCAGGGCCGGACACACACTTCTGCGGCACATTTAGATGATAGAAGTGACGTCCTCACATTAAAACGCCTGAGATTAAAGGTCAACAACCACTTTACTGCCCTAATGTGACGTACTACAGTGATTGTCAATGGGAATGTAGAGGAAGACTTGATTTTGTCTATAAGGAATCATCCCGATTGTATACAATATATTTGCAAACAGCAATTTACAAACTCACAACATAATCCATATGATTTACAAATCCACAAACAAATAAAGCACAATTCATTTATACACAAGTGTGTTTGCACATTTCCGAATGTTTATACGTGTACCAATTGATAGTTGAATATGCGTTCAGAAATTGGACGTATTTATAAATTAAAAAAGGTTTTAATGCAGTTATTTATAGCTTTTGCTGTAGTGTGTCAGTGAGAAATACCAGTTCACGTTTCCAAACATTGCCATTAATTGTGATAATCCAGAGATATTTTTGTATGCAGAAGGAGTCTGACAACAGCCGGTCTGATCTGATCTCGCCATCATCAAGTCCGTCTGTGATTTACATGAAGAAACAGAAACATGTTCCGACACGGGACAAGGCAACTTCACAAACGTGTGTTCGATCATTGACTCTGAAGGGAGTCTAATCAAAAGAAACTAACTGAGAATCAAAGCACTAGTCAGTCGGCTCAGGACTAACAGCCAACCTCCAACTATCCCAGAAATACCATTACACAAGGTCTACATTTAACTTCTGCAGCGCATCTGTGTGTTATTCAGCCTAGTGAAGTGTGGTATTTCACGTGTCGACACACACCCTCTCACTGAAAGTGCTCCATTATCAGCTCTGTGTCAGATTAATAACCACCTCTCTAATGAACGCTTAGATAATCCGTTATTGTGGAGGCCGTCACATTCTCCAGTGACAGGACACAGGAACACATCAACCTGGAACTCCGACAAACTACAGCAGGAATTCATCAGGAACAACTTCATCGACGTCTCTGGAGCAACGTTACGCCAGCGGAGCAATATCCTCAGACAGAGGACCAGCGTCAGCCTCAGTGACCGCAGGATTGAGCTGTCCTCATCACGCCATCAATCACGCAGAGCTTCTGACCAGTGCAACCACAGACAGCACAGCGGGCCAAGATGCCGTCCAGCACGTTTATTTAGAAGAACAAGCTTTTGGACGGTTTCAAGCGTAATGTGACTGGGGAATGCTGGCCCTGAAGAGTCATATGTAGTGCAGTAATTTACACCTAGAGTTAAAGTGATGCGTTTGGGCAAACAGACAAGATGCTCTCCATTCTTCTTTAGGGATATCTTCCTGAAGATCGTTCTTCCATGCTGATTACTAGCTGCATACACTGGGCTGCACCATTAATTCAGTTTTAACCGCGATAACGATTTCTGCTTCTGTCGATTCATTAAAAATAAAACTTGCAATATTTTCCCCGTTGATGATTTGTTCTGAAAACATTGACATTGTTTTAACTTGGTAATAAGCCTCCACTAGCTTTCCTGTTTGCGGTTGCCAGATGTCAAGAGAATAACCCCCTCCGAACTGAGCGTTTCTCTTAAAAAGATCCATTTTCTGCCCAGCGTTTTACTTAAAGGGGTGGTGTACTGCTTTTTTTCTTTGCATGATTGTGTTTATGGGGTGCAATATAACATGTCTTCGTCTTTTTTATTTTTGTTTAAGCCTTATTTTTCATAAATTTCACCTTTAATGTAAGACGCTTTCTCCTCTATCATTTGAACGACCGGTTGACTTCCTGATTCTATGAAACCACTCCCTCAGAAACAGGCAAAGGGCTCAGATTGGTTAGTTGAGCCGGTGTGTTGTAATTGGCTAAACTGCGTAGTGCACGTTGTCCGGAAACTTCACGCCCATCACCTTTACGGGCGAAAGTCGCATGTGCTCCGGTCAATGTAAATAATGGTGTCAATACTGCCGTCAGTTTGAGCCAGAATCAGACCCAGAAAGCGGCAATGAAGAGAGTCAAGCAGAACCTCCCCAAACACGGCTCTTACAAAACGCTTCTGAATGGTACATTTTTTTAATTATTATTCTATTCTATTCTACTATTATTATATAATAATTTCGATACTGTTACTTGAAAATGCCACTGCTGCTTGTTAGCTTTGAGATTCGGTTTTCTCCTGATTAAACATTATAACAGAATAAATGATTGAGTAATACTGCAGCTGAAGTTTGCTGTTGCGATTAACTTACATATAATTTTTTTAACTTAGTTTATACACGTTTGTCTTATACACACAAAATAGCATCGAACTAACTGGCTATATAAACAAAAAGCTTTGGCATTGGTTTACGTTCTTGATCAAATCGAAAAATTACGTCATAAAGTATACATGGAAAATACATTTACAAAATTAGTACATAATTACAAATTCAGGTTCAAAATGTTTGTACGCGTTTGTCTTTTACACATGAAATAGCGGCTACTAACGCCAGCGCTGGCATTTGTTTACGTCCTTGATAAAACTAACATTACGTCTGAAATTATACATGCAAACATTTACAATTATTAAGTTTTACTTACAGGTTGTGGCCCAACAACGGCTGCCTCTGGGTTTAAAGTTGGAACTGCTTCATGTTTTAGTCACAGTTTCTTGTTTAATCCGGCATTGAATTAGTGGAGATTCTGGAAGCTGTCTTCCGTAAAATGCGCAGCACAGAGAGCTACGATTGTAATTTTCAGGAAGATAATCAAACAGAAATGTTAGCCATTGTTGACGAACTACAGCGTCCGTAGGAAGCCGAACACAGAAGACCTGACCGCTGGGTGAAAATAACACACTTTCGACGGCATGGCTACAGCTCTCCACTATAACTCTTCCTCTTCCACAAAGCCGCAGAAATATGGCCACGTCCCCTTTTTTGCATATTCCGGAGGGAGGGTTGATGTAAATGTATGGGTTAGTTACGTATAAAACCCGGGAAGTATCTCGTTGTAGTCCCATTCCAGTCGTTTTTGTAGGCATTAAACTTCCTGATTTTTAAAAGATGATATCTCTGCTTACGTTGAACTTTCAGCGCAGCAACTTTGCAGATACTGTTCATGCACCAATAGCAACATTACACACTATTTAAAATGAAAAAAGTGAAATCGCAATCAACCACCCCTTTAATATTCTCAATCTGCGCTCCCCGCTTTCTGTGCGCTGGTGATCTGAAGACACAGACTGTTGAAAAGGCTCAGTTAGTCAATTCTTATTGGTGGGTTGTGAATTATTGACAGTCGTAACTTAGTCCCGCCCCCAGAGTTTGACGCAACTTGTATGTTCTGCTTGAAAGCTGTGGATGGCTTGTGTGTATTCAAGCCATAGATAAGTGTGCAAACCACACACACACACAACCTTAAACAACAGTGATTGGACTTTTGTGCATTCTTACCGATAAGGGTGCTCCGATTAACCGGGCGATAATTGCTTTGGGATGTTTGATCGCCGGTCTCTATAAAGGCCGATCCAGAAGAGCCGATCAGATGACGCAAAAACTCGCGAGACAATTCTTTACGCACTGCTAAAAATGGCTTCACCGGTCTGGCAAATCTACACGGTGTGTGAAAAAGACAATACATTAGCAATCTGCAATGTCCTGTTTTAACACCACCAACCTCACCAGACATTTGAAGGTTAGTCACGTAAAGGAATATGAGGAGTTTCCAAAGTTCGCTAGCGCTAAGAGAGCGCAGGGACAGTTCAGCAACTCACGCGCCACTCACTCAACTGTCGGTAACAGAGACGTTTCAAAGACAGCAACCCTACAGCAGGGACAGTAAGAAGCATAGAGAAGTTTCAGACAAAATAATGGACTTCACTTGCCTAGATCACCAGCCACTGTCTGTTGTGCAAGACGAAGGGTTTCGGCGACTCATGTCCTATTCAGATTCACCTTACACTCTGCCAGGGCGTAAACATTTCACTGACGTGTGCCTGCCGCAGTTATACCACACAGTGTTTGTCGACAGCCTTATGAAGGACAACATAACATCAATTGGTTTCACTAGTGACATTTGCAGTGCGAGTGTGTGTCTCATGTCCATGTTGAGCCTCACTGCGCAGTTCATTCATCAAAACCTCGAACTACAAGAAGTTGTTCTACATTCTCAAGAGTTTTCAGGGTCACACACCGCGGAGGCTATTGCTATGAGGCTATTGCTATGAGGCTATTGCTATGAGGCTATTGCTATGAGGCTATTGCTATGAGGCTATTGCTATGAGGCTATTGCTATGAGGCTATTGCTATGAGGCTATTGCTATGAGGCTATTGCTGCTGCATTCAGCGACATGTTTCGAGCATGGGGAATCCCGAAGGAAAAAGTGCATGTTATTTTAAGGGATAACACAAAGAACATGGAGAAGGACATGAGGGATGGCAATCTACCCAGCCTGCTGTGCATGGCGCATTCACTCCAGCTCGCGTGACCGAGGCAGTTATGTCACAACGCAGCATCACTGATATAATCGCCTCTGGAAGACGCATCGGCATTTCAAACACTCGCCGCTTGCCTACTCCCGACTTCAAAGTGTTCAGAAACACCTGGGCCAGCCTATCAAGAGACTACAGCAAGATGTGCCTCGCAGCTGGAACACTACTGTACACATGCTGAGTCTGTAGAACACACACCTGCCCGTGTGCTTACTGAGCCGACTATGACTGACCCTCCATGTTCACCGGCAGCCAGGCAGTGGAAATTGGTAGAAAATCTGATTTCGCTACTCGCCCCATTTGAAGAGCTGACGCAACAGATCCGCTCATCAACTACAGATGTTGTACCGTCAATCAGAGCTTTCACTCGTCTTCTTGAGAAGACAGCAGAGACTGACCACGGTGGAGAAACTTCAAAAGCCACGTTGTTGGAAGCGGTCCAGAAAAGATTCTGTGACATTGAATCTGAGCGCCTGTATAGCATCGCTACAATCCTTGATCCAAGGTGTGTGTGTGTGTGTGTGTGTGTGTGTGTGGGTCTCATGTTTACCGGTGAAGACGGGCTGTCCCGGCAGAAGCACAGCTTCAGGAATCACTGTGGTGTAGAAATCCTCAGAGAAACCCGGCCGGCACACGCCACGACCTCCGACCTCTCCGTCCAGAGACTGCAGAACACAACACACACTCATCAGCACACAAACGCTCACAAGCACACAAACAAACACTCATCAGCACTCAAACACAACAAACACTCATCAGCACACAAACACAACAAACACTCATCAGCACACAAACACAACAAACACTCATCAGCACACAAACACAACAAACACTCATCAGCTCACAAGCACACAAACAAACACTCATCAGCACACAAACACAACAAACACTCATCAGCACTCAAACACAACAAACACTCATCAGCACACAAACACAACAAACACTCATCAGCACACAAACAAAACAAACACTCATCAGCACACAAACACAACAAACACTCATCAGCACACAAACACTCATCAGCACACAAACACTCATCAGCACACAAACACAACAAACACTCATCAGCACACAAACACAACAAACACTCATCAGCACACAAACACACAACACACACTCATCAGCACACAAACACAACAAACACTCATTAGCACACCAACACAACAAACACTCATCAGCACACAAACACAACAAACACTCATCAGCACACAAACACAACAAACACTCATCAGCACACAAACACTCATCAGCACACAAATACAACAAACACTCATCAGCACACAAACACAACAAACACTCATCAGCACACAAACACAACAAACACTCATCAGCACACAAACACAACAAACACTCATCAGCACACAAACACTCATCAGCACACAAACACAACACACACTCATCAGCACACAAACACAACAAACACTCATCAGCACACAAACACAACAAACACTCATCAGCACACAAACACAACAAACACTCATCAGCACACAAACACAACAAACACTCATCAGCACACAAACACACAACACACACTCATCAGCACACAAACACAACAAACACTCATCAGCACACAAACACAACAAACAATCATCAGCACACAAACACAACAAACAATCATCAGCACACAAACACAACAAACACTCATCAGCACACAAACACACAACACACACTCATCAGCACACAAACACAACAAACACTCATTAGCACACAACCACAACAAACACTCATCAGCACACAAACACAACAAACACTCATCAGCACACAAACACAACAAACACTCATCAGCACACAAACACAACACACACTCATCAGCACACAAACACTCATCAGCACACAAACACAACAAACACTCATCAGCACACAAACACTCATCAGCACACAAACACAACAAACACTCATCAGCACACAAACACAACAAACACTCATCAGCACACAAACACAACAAACACTCATCAGCACACAAACACAACAAACACTCATCAGCACACAAACACAACAAACACTCATCAGCACACAAACACTCATCAGCACACAAACACTCATCACCACACAAACACAACAAACACTCATCAGCACACAAACACTCATCAGCACACAAACACTCATCAGCACACAAACACTCATCAGCACACAAACACTCATCAGCACACAAACACTCATCAGCACACAAACACTCATCAGCACACAAACACAACAAACACTCATCAGCACTCAAACACTCATCAGCACACAAACACTCATCAGCACACAAACACTCATCAGCACACAAACACAACAAACACTCATCAGCACACAAACACTCATCAGCACACAAACACTCATCAGCACACAAACACTCATCAGCACACAAACACTCATCAGCACACAAACACTCATCAGCACACAAACACAACAAACACTCATCAGCACACAAACACTCATCAGCACACAAACACTCATCAGCACACAAAACACTCATCAGCACACAAACACTCATCAGCACACAAACACTCATCAGCACACAAACACTCATCAGCACACAAACACAACAAACACTCATCAGCACTCAAACACTCATCAGCACACAAACACTCATCAGCACACAAACACTCATCAGCACACAAACACTCATCAGCACACAAACACTCATCAGCACACAAACACTCATCAGCACTCAAACACTCATCAGCACACAAACACAACAAACACTCATCAGCACACAAACACAACAAACACTCATCAGCACACAAACACTCATCAGCACACTAACACTCATCAGCACACAAAAACTCATCAGCACACAAACACAACAAACACTCATCAGCACACAAACACAACAAACACTCATCAGCACACAAACACTCATCAGCACACAAACACTCATCAGCACACAAACACTCATCAGCACACAAAAACTCATCAGCACACAAACACTCATCAGCACACAAACACTCATCAGCACACAAACACTCATCAGCACACAAACACTCATCAGCACACAAACACTCATCAGCACACAAACACTCATCAGCACACAAACACTCATCAGCACACAAACACAACAAACACTCATCAGCACACAAACACAACAAACACTCATCAGCACACAAACACAACAAACACTCATCAGCACACAAACACAAAAAAACACTCATCAGCACACAAACACAACAAACACTCATCAGCACACAAACACAACAAACACTCATCAGCACACAAACACAACACACACTCATCAGCACACAAACACAACAAACACTCATCAGCACACAAACACAACAAACACTCATCAGCACACAAACACAACAAACACTCATCAGCACACAAACACAACACACACTCATCAGCACACAAACACAACAAACACTCATCAGCACACAAACACAACAAACACTCATCAGCACACAAACACAACAAACACTCATCAGCACACAAACACTCATCAGCACACAAACACTCATCAGCACACAAACACTCATCAGCACACAAACACTCATCAGCACACAAACACTCATCAGCACAAACACTCATCAGCACACAAACACTCATCAGCACACAAACACTCATCAGCACACAAACACTCATCAGCACACAAACACTCATCAGCACACAAACACTCATCAGCACACAAACACTCATCAGCACACAAACACTCATCAGCACACAAACACTCATCAGCACACAAACACTCATCAGCACACAAACACTCATCAGCACAAACACTCATCAGCACACAAACACTCATCAGCACACAAACACTCATCAGCACACAAACACTCATCAGCACACAAACACTCATCAGCACACAAACACTAATCAGCACACAAACACTCATCAGCACACAAACACTCATCAGTAGGGTTGGGCATCGTTTTGATTTGAACGATTCTGATTCCGATTCCGATTCTTCCTTTCGATTTCGGTTCTTTTCGATTCTCGATTCCGATTCTTTGAGGGGCGGAGTCATTTTATTTTGATCCGAATGTTCCAATACATATAAATAAAACATCTCCAGTTAACTAGGAGAGCATTCATGTCGTTCGTTTGATAAATAAGAGACGATCTAGCACTGAAATGTGCGATCATTGGCGCGGATACAGTGTTTTCTCTTCTGGCTCGCGCACACCGCACTGTCTTCACTCGGACGCGCGCTTCAATTCGTTGAGGAGACTCTCTATTCGTTCCGGTCAAATCACAAAATATAATGCACACAAACGTGTCCCCTGCTTGATATACAACCACTGATGACGAGCATAATCGGTTTTGATGAGAAAACATTTCTGTGTGGGAGAAAAAAAACTTGCATCACAATAAGTTGTGATTGTCAAAACATTTGGTAACTTATTTTTATTAAGTTTACTGACAACATGTTACAATGTTTAGCTGCATGGTTACAATTACTGGCCGGTTACTGTATTTATTATTGCTTGACATCTTGATTCAATATCGATTCATTTTGATAATTATTAGTTACAGTAGAAACATGTTAAAAAATAAATCACTAATGCTGTAAACAGAGAGCCCTATTTTTTTATTAAAGGTTAAAAATAACAACTTAAATAAAATATAATGCGTTCTTTATTATAATAACAACTTTATAATATTTTAATGATATAAGTAAAAATATATGTAGCCTAATATAGTGGACATATTTAACAAAACTCTCTAGCTAATTTTTCCAGCCTATAAATGGTCATTAAATTGCTTTCCTGATGTAAATGTAACTTATGTGACATTGTTCTAGCCGACCTGTTTTGCAGTCCATTTACATTTACCATTTACCTGAGGCCTGTACCATGAAGGTAGCTGAACAACTCGGGGTTACAGGATTAGTTTTGAGTTGACAAAACCAAACCGATGCAATCAGGCTTTATTGGTACCATGACGCAGCTCATCAACTTTCTCTGTCAACTCAGGCTTTGATCTTAAGTTATGATTAATCCACAACCTGTTTTGCAGTCCATTTACATTTACCATTTACCTGTTTTATTGACTTCTTACCGCGGTTGAAAAACACTGATTGATCCGAGGCATACATTTCGGTAAGTTCGGGTTTATTTACTAATATCTCTCAGCTGAGCTCAGATTCTCATCACCAGTCGTCGCGGTTTTCCGGTTTTCCCCGCCGTCTTTCTTGTATCTCTTCTTCTGTTACTAAGTTCGGGGTGCAGCGCATAGGGTTCAGTGACGCTCATCAGCGCCATCTATGGTCGGGGAGTTTTTTTTTTTTTTGCGTGAGAAATGTGATGTGTGGCGTGAGTGCGTGTGAAAACAGGCAAAACCGTGTGTCACACGGCGAAAGCGTGAGAGTTGGCAGCTCTGCTGTCCCACGCACTTTTTAAAACAAAGTTACGCCACTGGACACTCCTTGTTAATTTGTACACCATTCAGTTTGTCAAGTGTTGCACTGTGGAGTGCCGACTCAGGCTTTTTTAAAGTGAAATAAAGCCACACTTTTGAGCGCCGCTTACCGTGCTCCAAGGCTGCAACAGAACAAGCGGGCGCGGCAAGCACTTTCGAAAAATCCGGTGGCCACTATGGAAACCAAAACTTGCGCGGAACCGATGATCGGAATCGAATTTTTTTTTTCTAAACGATTCCAATGGCATCGTTATTTTTTAAACGGTTCCAAGTTGGAACCGGTTCTCGATACCCAAGTAGTTAGTACACTAACCCTGAACACTTCTGAAGTAAACTAATCCTGAACACTTCTGAAGTAAACTAATCCTGAACACTTCTGAAGTAAACTAACCCTGAACACTTCTGAAGTAAACTAACCCTGAACACTTCTGAAGTAGACTAACCCTGAACACTTCTGAAGTAGACTAACCCTGAACACTTCTGAAGTAAACTAACCCTGAACACTTCTGAAGTAAACTAACCCTGAACACTTCTGAAGTAAACTAACCCTGAACACTTCTGAAGTAAACTAATCCCGAACACTTCTGAAGTAAACTAACCCTGAACACTTCTGAAGTAAACTAACCCTGAACACTTGTGAAGTAAACTAACCCTGAACACTTCTGAAGTAAACTAACCCTGAACACTTCTGAAGTAAACTAATCCTGAACACTTCTGAAGTAAACTAACCCTGAACCCTTCTGAAGTAAACTAACCCTGAACACTTCTGAAGTAAACTAACTCTGAACACTTCTGAAGTAAACTAACCCTGAACACTTCTGAAGTAAACTAATCCTGAACACTTCTGAAGTAAACTAACCCTGAACACTTCTGAAGTAAACTAACCCTGAACACTTCTGAAGTAAACTAATCCTGAACACTTCTGAATTAAACTAATCCTGAACACTTCTGAAGTAGACTAACCCTGAACACTTCTGAAGTAAACTAACCCTGAACACTTCTGAAGTAAACTAACCCTGAACACTTCTGAAGTAAACTAACCCTGAACACTTCTGAAGTAGACTAACCCTGAACACTTCTGAAGTAAACTAATCCTGAACACTTCTGAAGTAGACTAACCCTGAACACTTCTGAAGTAAACTAATCCTGAACACTTCTGAAGTAAACTAACCCTAAACCCTTCTGAAGTAAACTAATCCTGAACACTTCTGAAGTAAACTAATCCTGAACACTTCTGAAGTAGACTAACTCTGAACACTTCTGAAGTAAACTAACCCTGAACCCTTCTGAAGTAAACTAATCCTGAACACTTCTGAAGTAAACCAATCCTGAACACTTCTGAAGTAGACTAACTCTGAACACTTCTGAAGTAAACTAATCCTGAACACTTCTGAAGTAAACTAATCCTGAGCACTTCTGAAGTAGACTAACTCTGAACACTTCTGAAGTAAACTAACCCTGAACCCTTCTGAAGTAAACTAACCCTGAACCCTTCTGAAGTAAACTAATCCTGAACACTTCTGAAGTAGACTAACCCTGAACACTTCTGAAGTAAACTAACCCTGAACACTTCTGAAGTAAACTAACCCTGAACCCTTCTGAAGTAAACTAATCCTGAACACTTCTGAAGTAAACTAATCCTGAACACTTCTGAAGAAGACTAACCCTGAACACTTCTGAAGTAGACTAACCCTGAACACTTCTGAAGTAAACTAACCCTGAACCCTTCTGAAGTAAACTAATCCTGAACACTTCTGAAGTAAACTAATCCTGAGCACTTCTGAAGTAGACTAACTCTGAACACTTCTGAAGTAAACTAACCCTGAACCCTTCTGAAGTAAACTAACCCTGAACACTTCTGAAGTAAACTAATCCTGAACACTTCTGAAGTAGACTAACTCTGAACACTTCTGAAGTAAACTAACCCTGAACCCTTCTGAAGTAAACTAATCCTGAACACTTCTGAAGTAAACTAATCCTGAACACTTCTGAAGTAAACTAACCCTGAACACTTCTGAAGTAAACTAACCCTGAACACTTCTGAAGTAAACTAACCCTGAACCCTTCTGAAGTAAACTAATCCTGAACACTTCTGAAGTAAACTAACCCTGAACACTTCTGAAGTAAACTAACCCTGAACACTTCTGAAGTAAACTAACCCTGAACACTTCTGAAGTAAACTAATCCTGAACACTTCTGAAGTAGACTAACCCTGAACACTTCTGAAGTAAACTAACCCTGAACCCTTCTGAAGTAAACTAATCCTGAACACTTCTGAAGTAAACTAATCCTGAACACTTCTGAAGTAAACTAACTCTGAACACTTCTGAAGTAAACTAACCCTGAACACTTCTGAAGTAAACTAACTCTGAACACTTCTGAAGTAAACTAACCCTGAACACTTCTGAAGTAAACTAATCCTGAACACTTCTGAAGTAAACTAACCCTGAACACTTCTGAAGTACACTAACCCTGAACACTTCTGAAGTAAACTAACCCTGAACACTTCTGAAGTAAACTAACCCTGAACACTTCTGAAGTAAACTAACTCTGAACACTTCTGAAGTAAACTAACCCTGAACACTTCTGAAGTAAACTAACTCTGAACACTTCTGAAGTAAACTAACCCTGAACACTTCTGAAGTAAACTAACCCTGAACACTTCTGAAGTAAACTAATCCTGAACACTTCTGAAGTAAACTAACTCTGAACACTTCTGAAGTAAACTAACCCTGAACACTTCTGAAGTAAACTAACTCTGAACACTTCTGAAGTAAACTAACCCTGAACACTTCTGAAGTAAACTAATCCTGAACACTTCTGAAGTAAACTAACCCTGAACACTTCTGAAGTACACTAACCCTGAACACTTCTGAAGTAAACTAACCCTGAACACTTCTGAAGTAAACTAACCCTGAACACTTCTGAAGTAAACTAACTCTGAACACTTCTGAAGTAAACTAACCCTGAACACTTCTGAAGTAAACTAACTCTGAACACTTCTGAAGTAAACTAACCCTGAACACTTCTGAAGTAAACTAACCCTGAACACTTCTGAAGTAAACTAACCCTGAACACTTCTGAAGTAAACTAACCCTGAACACTTCTGAAGTAAACTAACTCTGAACACTTCTGAAGTAAACTAACCCTGAACACTTCTGAAGTAAACTAACTCTGAACACTTCTGAAGTAAACTAACCCTGAACACTTCTGAAGTAAACTAACTCTGAACACTTCTGAAGTAAACTAATCCTGAACACTTCTGAAGTAAACTAACCCTGAACCCCCTCTGAAGTAAACTAATCCTGAACACTTCTGAAGTAAACTAATCCTGAACACTTCTGAAGTAAACTAACCCTGAACCCCTCTGAAGTAAACTACCCTGAACACTTCTGAAGTAAACTAATCCTGAACACTTCTGAAGTAAACTAACCCTGAACCCCTCTGAAGTAAACTAACCCTGAACACTTCTGAAGTAAACTAATCCTGAACACTTCTGAAGTAAACTAATCCTGAACACTTCTGAAGTAAATTAATCCTGAACACTTCTGAAGTAAACTAACCCTGAACACTTCTGAAGTAAACTAACCCTGAACACTTCTGAAGTAAACTAACTCTGAACACTTCTGAAGTAGACTAACCCTGAACACTTCTGAAGTAAACTAACCCTGAACACTTCTGAAGTAAACTAACCCTGAACACTTCTGAAGTAAACTAACCCTGAACACTTCTGAAGTAAATAACTCTGAACACTTCTGAAGTAGACTAACCCTGAACACTTCTGAAGTAAACTAACCCTGAACACTTCTGAAGTAAACTAACCCTGAACACTTCTGAAGTAAAATTAATCCTGAACACTTCTGAAGTAAATAACTCTGAACACTTCTGAAGTAGACTAACCCTGAACACTTCTGAAGTAAATAACTCTGAACACTTCTGAAGTAGACTAACCCTGAACACTTCTGAAGTAAACTAACCCTGAACACTTCTGAAGTAAATAACTCTGAACACTTCTGAAGTAGACTAACCCTGAACACTTCTGAAGTAAACTAACTCTGAACACTTCTGAAGTAGGACTAACCCTGAACACTTCTGAAGTAAATAACTCTGAACACTTCTGAAGTAAACTAATCCTGAACACTTCTGAAGTAAATTAATCCTGAACACTTCTGAAGTAAACTAACCCTGAACACTTCTGAAGTAAACTAATCCTGGATTATGAGCTTGCTCTGGAGCAGGTTATGTACAGAAAGCATGTTTATATGGCTACTTACACACCCTGAAAGTTACCTCCGTTTTGGAACCGAAAGTTTAAGTTATCTGCTAACTTACCCTTAAACATACCCGGGTATGTCACATAACATGCTTTCTGGAATACACACACAAACACAACAAACACTCATCAGCACACAAACACAAAAAACACTCATCAGCACACAAACACTCATCAGCACACAAACACAACAAACACTCATCAGCACACAAACACAACAAACACTCATCAGCACACAAACACTCATCAGCACACAAACACAACAAACACTCATCAGCACACAAACACAACAAACACTCATCAGCACACAAACACAACAAACACTCATCAGCACACAAACACAACAAACACTCATCAGCACACAAACCACAAAAAACACTCATCAGCACACAAACACAACAAACACTCATCAGCACACAAACACTCATCAGCACACAAACACAACAAACACTCATCAGCACACAAACACTCATCAGCACACAAACACAACAAACACTCATCAGCACACAAACACTCATCAGCACACAAACACAACAAACACTCATCAGCACACAAACACTCATCAGCACACAAACACAACAAACACTCATCAGCACACAAACACTCATCAGCACACAAACACAACAAACACTCATCAGCCCACAAACACTCATCAGCACACAAACACAACAAACACTCATCAGCACACAAACACTCATCAGCACACAAACACAACAAACACTCATCACACACAAGCACACAAACAAACACTCATCAGCACTCAAACACAACAAACACTCATCAGCACACAAACACTCATCAGCACACAAACACAAAAAACACTCATCAGCACACAAACACAACAAACACTCATCAGCACATAAACACTCATCAGCACACAAACACAACAAACACTCATCAGCACACAAACACTCATCAGCACACAAACACAACAAACACTCATCAGCACACAAACACTCATCAGCACACAAACACAAAAAACACTCATCAGCACACAAACACTCATCAGCACACAAACACAACAAACACTCATCAGCACACAAACACTCATCAGCACACAAACACAACAAACACTCATCAGCCAACAAACACTCATCAGCACACAAACACAAACAAACACTCATCAGCACACAAACACTCATCAGCACACAAACACAACAAACACTCATCAGCACATAAACACTCATCAGCACACAAACACAACAAACACTCATCAGCACACAAACACTCATCAGCACACAAACACAACAAACACTCATCAGCACACAAACACTCATCAGCACACAAACACAAAAAACACTCATCAGCACACAAACACTCATCAGCACACAAACACTCATCAGCACACAAACACAAAAAACACTAATCAGCACACAAACACTCATCAGCACACAAACACAACAAACACTCATCAGCACACAAACACTCATCAGCACACAAACACAACAAACACTCATCAGCCCACAAACACTCATCAGCACACAAACACAACAAACACTCATCAGCACACAAACACTCATCAGCACACAAACACAACAAACACTCATCAGCACATAAACACTCATCAGCACACAAACACAACAAACACTCATCAGCACACAAACACTCATCAGCACACAAACACAACAAACACTCATCAGCACACAAACACAACAAACACTCATCAGCACACAAACACTCATCAGCACACAAACACAACAAACACTCTCAGCACACAAACACTCATCAGCACACAAACACAAAAACACTCATCAGCACACAAACACTCATCAGCACACAAACACAACAACACTCATCAGCACACAAACACTCATCAGCACACAAACACAACAAACACCTCATCAGCCCACAACACTCATCAGCACACAAACACAACAAACACTCATCAGCACACAAACACTCATCAGCACACAAACACAACAAACACTCATCAGCACTCAAACACAACAACACTCATCAGCACACAAACACTCATCAGCACACAAACACAAAAAACACTCATCAGCACACAAACACTCATCAGCACACAAACACAACAACACTCATCAGCACACAAACACTCATCAGCACACAACACAACAAACACTCATCAGCACACAAACACTCATCAGCACTCAAACACAACAAACACTCATCAGCACACAAACACTCATCGACACACAAACACAAAAAACACTCATCAGCACACAAACACTCATCAGCACACAAACACAACAAACACTCATCAGCACACAAACACTCATCAGCACACAAACACAACAAACACTCATCAGCACACAAACACTCATCAGCACACAAACACAAAAAACACTCATCAGCACACAAACACTCATCAGCACACAAACACAACAAACACTCATCAGCACACAAACACTCATCAGCACACAAACACAACAAACACTCATCAGCACACAAACACTCATCAGCACACAAACACAACAAACACTCATCAGCCCACAAACACTCATCAGCACACAAACACAACAAACACTCATCAGCACACAAACACTCATCAGCACACAAACACAACAAACACTCATCAGCACACAAACACTCATCAGCACACAAACACAACAAACACTCATCAGCCCACAAACACTCATCAGCACACAAACACAACAAACACTCATCAGCACACAAACACTCATCAGCACACAACACAACAAACACTCATCAGCACACAAGCACACAAACAAACACTCATCAGCACTCAAACACAACAAACACTCATCAGCACACAAACACTCATCAGCACACAAACACAAAAAACACTCATCAGCACACAAACACAACAAACACTCATCAGCACATAAACACTCATCAGCACACAAACACAACAAACACTCATCAGCACAACAAACACTCATCAGCACACAAACACAACAAACACTCATCAGCACACAAACACTCATCAGCACACAAACACTCATCAGCACACAAACACTCATCAGCACACAAACACTCATCAGCACACAAACACAACAAACACTCATCAGCACACAAACACTCATCAGCACACAAACACAAAAAACACTCATCAGCACACAAACACTCATCAGCACACAAACACAACAAACACTCATCAGCACACAAACACTCATCAGCACACAAACACAACAAACACTCATCAGCACACAAACACTCATCAGCACACAAACACAACAAACACTCATCAGCCCACAAACACTCATCAGCACACAAACACAACAAACACTCATCAGCACACAAACACTCATCAGCACACAAACACAACAAACACTCATCAGCACACAAACACTCATCAGCACACAAACACAACAAACACTCATCAGCCCACAAACACTCATCAGCACACAAACACAACAAACACTCATCAGCACACAAACACTCATCAGCACACAAACACAACAAACACTCATCAGCACACAAGCACACAAACAAACACTCATCAGCACTCAAACACAACAAACACTCATCAGCACACAAACACTCATCAGCACACAAACACAAAAAACACTCATCAGCACACAAACACAACAAACACTCATCAGCACATAAACACTCATCAGCACACAAACACAACAAACACTCATCAGCACACAAACACTCATCAGCACACAAACACAACAAACACTCATCAGCACATAAACACTCATCAGCACACAAACACAACAAACACTCATCAGCACACAAACACTCATCAGCACACAAACACAACAAACACTCATCAGCACACAAACACTCATCAGCACACAAACACAAAAAACACTCATCAGCACACAAACACTCATCAGCACACAAACACAACAAACACTCATCAGCACACAAACACTCATCAGCACACAAACACAACAAACACTCATCAGCCCACAAACACTCATCAGCACACAAACACAACAAACACTCATCAGCACACAAACACTCATCAGCACACAAACACAACAAACACTCATCAGCACATAAACACTCATCAGCACACAAACACAACAAACACTCATCAGCACACAAACACTCATCAGCACACAAACACAACAAACACTCACCAGCACACAAACACTCATCAGCACACAAACACAAAAAACACTCATCAGCACACAAACACTCATCAGCACACAAACACAACAAACACTCATCAGCACACAAACACTCATCAGCACACAAACACAACAAACACTCATCAGCCCACAAACACTCATCAGCACACAAACACTCATCATCAGCACACAAACACTCATCAGCACACAAACACAACAAACACTCATCAGCACACAAACACTCATCAGCACACAAACACTCATCAGCACACAAACACTCATCAGCACACAAACACAACAAACACTCATCAGCACACAAACACTCATCAGCACACAAACACTCATCAGCACACAAACACTCATCAGCACACAAACACAACAAACACTCATCAGCACACAAACACTCATCAGCACACGAGCCAAAAAGCATCAGCCAGCTCGCAGCAGTTATTCTCCAGCAGATAAAGCTTCACTGTTAGCTGTCACATTTCTACTCAAACATGTACCTGCGAGGGCAGCCAGGAGGAGAGAGAGAAGCAAAGCCCGGCCCGGGATGAGCAGCATTGATGTGCTTGTTTATGAATCCCTGTGGAGTGCGAGTCTTCCTCGCTTCAGTCTTTATAGAGCGAGTGTTTCTGCTGCAGCCCGTCTGTGTTGTGTTAGTCGGCTCCTGCGCTGCTACTGAAGCACTGAATCTCCCTCAGCTCTGTGTGTGTGTGTGTGTGTGTCTAACTCTCCCTCAGCTCTGTCTGTGTGTGTGTGTGTGTGTGTCTCTAACTCTCCCTCAGCTCTGTGTGTGTGTGTGTGTGTGTCTAACTCTCCCTCAGCTCTGTCTGTGTGTGTGTCTAACTCTCCCTCAGCTCTGTGTGTGTGTGTGTGTGTGTGTGTGTGTGTGTGTGTGTGTGTCTCTAACTCTCCCTCAGCTCTGTGTGTGTGTGTGTCTAACTCTCCCTCAGCTCTGTGTGTGTGTGTGTGTGTGTGTGTCTCTAACTCTCCCTCAGCTCTGTCCTGTGTGTGTGTGTGTGTGTGTGTGTGTGTGTGTGTGTGTGTGTGTGTGTGTGTGTGTGTGTGTCTCTAACTCTCCCTCAGCAGCAGCAGTCAGTCACAGAATCGCACTCGCACACATCACTCACACACTCTCTCTCTCACACACACACGTGCTCAAACGGCTGGGGCCGGTACGATTGTTTAATGTTTCTGAAAGAGTCTATTCTGCTCACCACGACAGCATTTATTTGATCAAAAATACAATAAAATAATGAAATATTATTTTAATGTAAAACAGCTGTTTTCTAAGGAAGCTTGTTTCCGCCACAGAATAAACATTTTAAAAGACAATTGCGACTTTATATCATGCAATTCTGACTTTATAACCTGCAATATAATTGGGATGTGTATTCGCTGCCTTTTTACCGCTAAGTGGCGCTACAATCACATACTTTGAAAAGTGTCCGTTTATTCTCTGCCCCAAACTGGTAGTAGATCAATTCAAGTGAAACATTGTGGGGCATGTTTGGTCTCTATAAACTCCAATCGTTGTCCCCAATTTGTGAATTTACATAACATTTTGCTAACTTTGTGACGCATTAGTATTTTAAGAATCTGGAATGAAACACCAAATGAAATTACATATTCAAATGCCCTAGAACACAATGGTTCGTAAATCTTCCTCCAAAGGGAACACTTCTTATTGGCTGACATCGTCACGCTTTAAAAAATCACTGATCACAAGATCAACGTCTTCGTTCTTCATGATGTGAAGATGATGCTGAACTGGAAGTTTCTAAGGACCCCTCACAGGCTACTGTTCTGTTTTATCAAACTATACAGAATGGACGATTAGAGCAGTATCATTGCTTACTACGAACTTTATTTATCACAAGAGTATACCAGTGCATTAGTCTCTGCGTCCGTGCGTCACTTAAATCCGTCCCCTTGACAACATGACCTGAAACTAACAATCCACTTGTTACATCCTTTCTCTCTTTTTTTTTTTTTTTTTTCATAAGTTGTACATTTTCTTTGTACACAAAATTAACATTGTTTTCAGTGCCTTCAGATGTAAACATAAATGCTTCAGAAAAAACAAAACATTTAATTATCTTGCTTAAACTCAAAAGCAGCCTTAACTTCAAGTGCATTTTTTGTAAACTTATTCTTGACCATATATTCCTTGCAAATTAACTGTGCAATCAATAACTCATTTACCGTGCAAACCGCACTCACAACCAAACCTAGACAATGACCAATCTTGTCCTATAACAATCTCACTCAGTATAACCCCTCAAATAGGCAGGCATTGTAACCTGACGACCAGACCTCGTAGTAACAGTGCTTTGAACATTACCCTGACCACGTTCAGCAGCTACAGTTTGTGTGTTTGTCCAAGCCCCTGTTTGCTCAGGTGGCGACGATTTCTCCTCAGAACACGACCCGACTCTAGCTCAACCTCATAAGATCTGGGACTCACTGGTCTAACTACTCTAGCTGTTTTCCAGCTTTTACAAGGCTCAAATGGTTGGACTCGAACACTATCTCCTGATTTTAAACAGTCCAAGTCCTTTGCTGTGCGGTTGTAGTATTTCTCCTGTCTTTGTCTGTTGTTGATCAGTCCCTGTTTGTTGTTTGACACTTTAGGCTCCAACAGTGTCTCTTTAGTAGGCAGAAGAGTCGGGTCCTCCTGCTGAGAAGTCTCTGTGCTGGACTGGTGGTGAGACCTTGGCTCGGTGTGTTGCGATGGTCCAGCAGGGCTAAGTATGGATCCTGTCCAGCAGCTGCAGCTTTCTGCATAAGACGTTTGCTGTTTTGACAGCTGACTCTGCCTTTCCATTGCTTTGTGGGTACCCGGGTGACGATGTTCTGTGCACAAATTCCCACTTTTGGCTGAACCTTTTAAAGTCGTGTGAGGAGTACTGCGGTCCGTTATCTGAGATGAGCACATCTGGAATCCCCTGACGCGCAAAGTGTGCTTTCAGCTTGTGAATCACTGTTGTACTTTTGGTGTCCGGCAAATAATCCACCTCCCAAAAATTGGAATAATAGTCCACAGTTACTAGGTAGTCCTTATTGTGCAACGCAAATAAATCAGTTCCTACCTTAGCCCAAGGTCTGTAGGCAATGTCATGGGGATGCAATGTCTCTTTTGGTTGTTTGGGGTCAACTGACCTGCAGATGTCACATTTGGAAATAAACGTCTTTATTTGCTCATTCATCCCTTGCCAGTACACACACTCGCGTGCTCGTCTGAGGCAACCTTCCACTCCCAGATGTGCTGAGTGTATACGGCTAATCAGGTCGGCTCTTAATGTGTCAGGAATAACCGCTCCTTTGTTGCATCGCGTATGGCTGTCAGTCTTTCTGCAGAGATAGGCAAGTAGGTAATCATGTTAAAGGATAATTCCGGTATTTAACACCTTGAGTCTATATTGTAGTTTGTTTTGGATGAACAAGAGTGGTGGACAACATTTTTTTGACAATGGTTCCTCTCTCGAGTTTTTGACTATAATAGAATTGGCCATGGACCCATTTAACATTGGAGTCAATGGGCATGTCCGAAAATGTCATTAAAACAGCCAATAATGTTCGTTTACAAAACTGTTAAACTCACCGAGTGGTTAGTGGTGTTCGTTGATGATTATAAACAATATATCGTCGCAATATATGATTCCAATCCGTTTATTTTGCTATAGTGGAACTATTTTTTCAGACACTTCACAACCGTGTAACTTCCGCTCAATATTTGAATCTGAAGCGTTAGCACACTCCCGACCACTTGATGGCGATAACCGATGTTTATGTCTCGCGGGACACTCACGGTCACAGTCGAGTTCAACTTCATATTGCACTGGTCAGTGGTCACGTCTTTCAATATGGTTAGAATTTGTGCGGTCAAAAACTGCGGTAAAGAGCTCTGCTCGCTAGCCTTATGAGAAACGGAAGCGAGCAAAAAGACTACATCGACCAAATGTAAACAGCCCCCTTTCCGTTTCCGTTAGCGCATTTATATTAACGAGCACTCACTTATACGCATTTATATTAACTTGTCCACCACTCTTGTTCATCCAAAACAAACTACAATATAGACTCAAGGTGTTAAATACCGGAATTATCCTTTAACAGTCTCTAGATCTGCCTCTGTGTCTCCCTGATTGCTGTCAGGTAAATAAGCTCTGCTTAGCGTGTCAGCTAGCAGCATGTCTCGGCCTGGCACATAGATCACATTGATGTCATATTTCTGCAGTCTGAGTAACATTCTCTGTAATCTCGTTGGTGCATTAAGTAGCGGTTTTCTCACAATATTCTCCAGTGGCTTATGGTCACTCTGAACAGTCACTTTTCTACCATAAGTATATTGGTGGAACTTTTCCATCCCGCACACTATGGCCAAACAGTCTTTCTCTATCTGTGCGTAACCCCTTTCTGTGGGAGTCAGCGCTCTGCTCGCAAATGCCACAGGTTTACCTTTCTGTGTCAGGGCTGCTCCTAGTCCTGTCTCTGAGGCATCACATTGCAGGGTTAACTCCTCATTTTGGTCATAGTACTTGAGCAATGGTGCGTTTGTTATTTTGCCTTTCAATTTTTTAAAAGCTGTCTCGAGCACCTCAGTCCATTCCCACACGTTGTCCTTGTGTGTAAGTTGTCTCAAAACTTCACAGTCCTCTGACAGATGCTCACAAAACTTTGACAGATAGTTCAGCATGCCTACAAGTCTCTGTACCCCTTTAACATCTGTAGGCCTCGGCATCTCCCGCACTGCCCGCACTTTCTCGGGGTCAATGCGGAGGCCTTCTGCTGTCAGCAAGTGTCCGATGTAGGGTACCGACTCTGTCCTCAGTTTAAACTTGTCTGCATTGAGTTTAATGTCTCTTTGTCTGCACCTCATTAGAAAACGTCTTAAGTTTTCCTCATGATCCTTGTCCGCTTCCTCTTGTGTGTCACCCTCCCCTGTGATCAGTATATCATCAGCAATGATATACAAACCCGGTAAGCCCTCTAGTGCTTGCATGAGTTTCCTTTGGAAGACTTCCGGAGCTGGGCTTATGCCCATTGGCATCCTGAGCCAACGATACCGTCCGAATGGGGTTGCAAACGTGTTGAGGTAGCTGGACTCTTCATCCAGCTTGACATGCCAAAATCCATGCTTTACATCACAAACCGTGAATACCTTGCCCTGGCAGGACGTCATCCATGGTCGGAAGTGGAAAATGGCTCCTTTTTAGTGCTCTATTCAGTGGTTTGGGGTCTATACAGATCCTTAGCTTACCATTTGGTTTTGTCACTGACACCCATACTGCTTATCCAGTCGGTGCTGCGCTCCACAGGTGCTATGATTTCTTGGCTTTCAAGATTCTTCAGTTCCTCTTTGAGTGGGGTCATCATTGAGTTCTCTAAACTCTGCGTTTAGGCAGTTTTACTGGTGGTACACTTTTGTCTATTTCATGTTGTACTCGCCTTCTAGGCAGCCAACGCCTGTGAAAACATCTCCGCACTCAGCCTTTATTTTCTCCATATTTGTCAGTTGCTCATTGTTGCCTGGCTTCTCGTTTATACATTCTGTTTTCACTATACTGTCAATCGCCAGTATGTTCTCATACTGCACTTTGATCAACTTCATGGCTTCACTAGCCTTTCTTCCCAGTAGCGGATCCTGTCCTCCTGATCCACCACTTGAAACTCAAGTCTGTACAGTTTATCATTTCTCGGATTGCGGAGTTTGACTTTACATTTTCCAAGTGGGCGTAATTTGCTTTTGTTGTACATGACAATAACTTTCTCTGTGTTATCCAGTTGTGTGTTTGCGTTCAACAGTTGCATTGGGATAACATTGCAAGTAGCACCACAGTCTATCTGAAAGTTTAACTAGCTTTTTGTCCACCAACATACCTGCATAGAGATGTGGACGTTTGTTGTGTGCTTCTTTCACCTGATTTATTGTCTCTCTGTTGTCCCTGACGTCTGTTATTGTCATGATGTCTTCACACGATTCACTTGATTCTGAAATGTGTGTACCGGTCTGCCTTTCTTGTTTTTTTCAAACTTAGATTTGCATTTTACAGCAAAGTGGTTTTTCTTTTCCACATTTCTTACACTTCTTTCCGTAGGCTGGACATTTGTGTTTATTTTTCTCATGCAGGTTGCCACAAAAGTGGATTCCTTGGATTCCTCTTCAATGCATGTATTTCCTCCACTGTTCTGCCTTGTATGGTTTTGCTGTTCTCTCTTGACAGTTCAGTAGCTCTGCATATTTGCATGCACTTATCCAGAGTTAAGTTTTCTTCCCTTAACAGTCTTTCTCTCATCGCAGGGCTCTGTGTACCACACACAATGCGGTCTCTTATTAGCGAGTCCCTTAATTTCACCAAAATTGCACGGTGCGGGCCAATACTCTCAAATCTGTGACATATCTGTCAATATTTTCGTCTTGTCCTTGGTTTCTAACAAAAAACTTATATCGCTCGACAGTCTCATTCAGTTGTGGATTGCAATGTTTATCAAACAGTGTTATCATTGTACTCACTGTCCTCCTCGCAGATGTATCACCAGTGGTCAGCGTTGTCAAAAGTTCTCTCCCTCTCTCTCCGAGGAGGTAATTAAACAACTTAGCTTTAGTTGTCTCCTCTGCTTCGGGCATAGTGAGGTCCGTATACAGCGTAAACTCCTCCTTCCAACTTTTCCAAGTTTTCGCTAAGTTGGCTGTATCCAAACAAAGTATTGGAGGCGGCTTGAGACCATCCATCACAACGTCCGGCGTTCTTCTCCACTCCGGTTTCGGCTCCGTAGACACTGGCCAGTCACTTGCTCAAAACTCCCGGGCTTGGCTAACGTTCAACTGCAACAAGCTAGCGGCGCTTTTCACTCTTCGCGGCTCGGCACTCCACTTCCTTCAGTTGAATTTACGGCCGCTGCCACCATGTTTCATACTGTTCTGTTTTTATCAAACTATACAGAATGGACGATTAGAGCAGTATCATTGCTTACTATGAACTTTATTTATCACAAGAGTATACAAGTGCATTAGTCTAGCTTCTAGCGCTTCGTCCGCGCGTCACTTAAATCCGTCCCCTTGGCAACATGACCTGAAACTAACAATCCACTTGTTACAACCCCAAGCTTGCGCCAGGCTTCGGCCTTGTCTTTCCATTCACCAGAGATCCTCTGACTCACACCGGTTCTCTCGCATCTAGACCACATCAGCAAAGATCAACTGGAGCCCTTACTAATTGCATCAGGGCAGTTTAATTGAAATGGGGCGAGACATGCATCAAACTTAGTCTCATTATTTGATACATTAAAGCATTAGTTCACCTCAAAATGAAAATGTCCTGATAATTTAACTCACCCCAATGCCATCCAAGATGTTCATGTCTTTATTTCTTCTGTGGAAAATAAATTACGTTTTTTTGAGAAAACATTTCAGGACTTTTCTCCACACAATGGACTCAAATCACTCAAAGGGCTGTGCACGATCCCAGCTGAGGAATAGGGTCTTATCTAGCTAAACGATCTGTCATTTTCAACAAAAAAAGAAAAAAAATGAAATTGCGTGGCATCAGGCATTACGTTATTATTGGAAACAATGCTATAACCTCCTGCTGTCCTGTATTCTGCTTCAGCTCTTTCCCTTGGTAAACTGTATACATGTATGTGTATGTTAGAGTAGTTTAAGTGTTTAATCTAGTTAATAAAGTCTTGTCACACGTAAAGTAATAGGTAAAAAAAGAAGAAGAATTAATAAATAAATAAAACTATCTCAATAACATGTGTGCACATCCAACACTCACACTATCAGCTCTAAAAAATTCTGTAAAACATAATAACAGCATTTATTGCACTGAGAAATCTCAGGAAGTATAGTCGCTGTTGTGCCTTCCTGATCATACAGTTGGTTTCATGTGTCCATGTGAGGTTCTCGAGATGTGTGTGCCCAATGGTAAATGTTGACCCTCTCCCACAACACCCCCATTTATCACCAAAGGCTGATACCCCTCCTCCTTCCCCCTAAATCAACAATGAGCTCTTTTGTCTTTTGAGTATTTACAGCCAGATTATTTACTGCACACCTCCTCCCTGTACGCCGTCTCGTCTCGCTGATCAGAACCACTGTTGTACCGTCAGCATGTGATGATGGCACTGGTGTTGTGTGTGTGCAGTCATGGGTGTATAGAGAGTACAGGACGGACTCGAAACACAGGCTTGTGGAGCACCTGTAGCTGAGGGACGGGACGAGGAGTGGGACGAGTAATCATACAGATCTAGTAGTACTGTAGAGTAACAAAGATATTTACCATGCCCCGGAAATGTACATTTCTTAGAATTAATAAACAATTAACACTGTTCAGGGGACAAACAGGTTAATTGATTGCAATATTAGTTTACAACAATAAGTTAATTATACTAACTGATAAAAATATTACAAATATATTTTTAATTATTAATTATATTTTCAAGTTATTATTGATTATTAATATTTAATAGAGATAATTTGCTACATATGTCAGAAAAGAAGCCGTACAATTAATTAAAGCTGTTATTAAGTTTACAATAGGGCTTCTCAGAAAACAATCCAGGTTACTAGAGTCGGGACAAAACACGTTTTAAAAAACTTTTTTTTTAAATACACACTATATCAATTGGAGTTATTCCTTTCTGCAGAGAAAGGTCTAAGCTATTTAATCATGTAAAGGAACAGGTTCTAAATAAAAACAAATTTTTAACAAATAAACATGTTTCCCTTCATAACTGGATTTGTGTCAACTCCGTCAGACACACTAAAAAGTAAACAATTTTAATTCTTCCAATCCAACAAGACTGTAAAGTTCTGAAGTATATTGTAATAGTGTTTAGTTACTCTGATATGTAAACAAAATACAATATATAAACTTAAGTGGTGATTTCACATTATTCTGAAAACTCAGATTTCTAAATATTTGCATTTTCAAACTTTGATTTTAATTTAAATATTGTAAAAACAAATTCCTTAAATAAAAAAAACATAAGAGGATGTAGATCAGATGGTCCTTTATTACAAAAACCACATAAACTGAAGGAAGAATGTTTTTTTCCCCCAAAAATGAACAAAAACATACATCCAAACGTCGAAGATCTGACGGTGTTGACTAAAAACTGACGGTGTAGACGAAAAACTGACGGTGTTGACTAAAAACTGACGGTGTTGACGAAAAAATGTGTGCATTGCTGATTATTGAACAGATGTGCTCTTTAAACACTACTACTAGAACTACTACTCCTCGTTATTAGAGTACTGAACTTACTGTAAAGCAAACTATAATAAACATATTGCACAAACACCGTTTCCAACTATTTTAAAGTACACCGTTTCCAACTATAAAAAAAAACAATAAGGGAAACCAGGGGCCGTGATAATTTTTTTTGGCCATATCGCCCAGCCCTACACTGGCTTCTCATTTCTCTATCTCTGTCTCTACATATATAAATATATATATATATATATATATATATATATATATATATATATATTAAAGTGCTGGCAAAGTTACACGTTACACAATAATAAGCAGACCACTGCCTGCCCATTCTCTACAAGGTCAGATGCGTACGGTTAAATAATGTAATGCATGCTATGTTTGTGCATTTATGTGTAAATAAAACCCTGAAATAACAGTTTAACCCTTCACTATATTCACAAATAATATTATATTCGCACATTAAGAGGTTATTGGTGGATTTGTCAACTCCGTCATCTTACAGGTCAACTCCGTCAGACATAGAACCTGACGGAGTTGACGTGTGACGGAGTTGACGTGTGACGGAGTTGACGTGTGACTGAGTTGACGTGTGACTGAGTTGACGTGTGACGGAGTTGACGTGTGACGAGTTGACGTGTGACTGAGTTGACGTGTGACGGAGTTGACGTGTGACGGAGTTGACGTGTGACTGAGTTGACGTGTGACGGAGTTGACGTGTGACTGACGTGTGACTGAGTTGACGTGTGACGGAGTTGACGTGTGACTGAGTTGACGTGTGACGGAGTTGACGTGTGACTGAGTTGACGTGTGACGGAGTTGACGTGTGACGGAGTTGACGTGTGACTGAGTTGACGTGTGACGGAGTTGACGTCTGACGGAGTTGACGTCTGACGGAGTTGACGTCTGACGGAGTTGACGTGTGACGGAGTTGACGTGTGACGGAGTTGACGTCTGACGGAGTTGACGTCTGACGGAGTTGACGTCTGACGGAGTTGACGTGTGACGGAGTTGACGTGTGACGGAGTTGACGTGTGACGGAGTTGACGTCTGACGGAGTTGACGTAAGGGCATGTTTTTCCGCCAAAACATGTACTGTACACTGCAGCTAGGTAGTTTTTCCTCAGTTGCTAGCTCTCCCAATAACCTCACTAAAATGCTTAAATTCAATCCACTCTGGTTTAAAAAAAGTATCTAAACAGAAAGATGGTATTGACATGGTGCAGCTGTGACCATAGGAATATTGACATTGTTTAAAATATTTAAAAATGTAACACGTACTAGAGCATGTGTGGTAGTGCTGCATTCACCACAGGCATGGAGATGAAAAGGGGTCCTCGGGATATAGCTGACCATGCTATTTCCTGATTTAAAGAACTTTATGAAACAATCTGACAGAGTTGACAGAAACTGAGGACACAACTTTAATAGGCAGATTTCTATGGAAAATATTGTTTGATGTTCACTTCATACATTGTTTTTTTATATTTATACCCCCTTATTTTTTATTTGATATATATGTTTTCACAATTGTAGAGCTTTTTTAAAGTTTTTTGGGATGGTTAATATTGTGACCTCTTGCTGAGGACAAGTGCAATAACATGGACCTTCTAACCACAGACCCATACATTTAAACAAATTTTCCCCAAAAAGATAAAAAAGTTTATTCCAAAAATCAGATAGGTATATACAATTCCTTTAGATTTAAAGGGATAGTTCACTTTAAAATTAAAAGTCTGTCATCATTTACTCACCCTCAAGTTGTTTCAAACCTGTATTAATTTATTTTTTCTGCTGAACACAAAGAAAGATATTTTGAAGAATGTCAGTAACCAAACAGTAGTCTGTACCCATTGACTTCCATAGTAGGAAAAAAAAATACTATGGAAGTATTTGAAACAAATACTGGTAATACAGGTTTGAAACAACTTGAGGGTGAGTAAATGATGACAGACTTTTAATTTTAAAGTGAACTATCCCTTTAACTTTGTAAGTATTTCAATCATGATGAATTTCTTAATTTTTGCTATAAATTAGACTTTTCTATGTGGGACATGTTTTGTCCCGACTCTCAAGAATCAGTGATATATAAACTGTGTTTGGTTCTAAAAAAACACATAATGAGCTTAGTATTTTTAAGTTTATATGTTACTTACATGTTGCAAGTGCTTTAACAAATTCCCTGATAATTTTTTACAGATAAATTACTTTAATACAAATTATAAGGGTACTTTAGTACAGAAGAATACTTCTGCTGTAAAAGCCAAATAAAGTTATTGTACCTGACCTGAGCACTAATCCTGAAAGTCTTAAATACTTATAGTCTTAAATACCCTATTTAAATACTTTAAGTCTTTAAAAAATAATTTAACTGGATAATATCAGCTGGTGCCTAATTACTGTTTGTCTGATGAATGGCCAATCCCTGAACAGAAAGGGGTTGAATAAGCGCCGCCTGCTTGTGATGGCTGTAAGTGTAAGCACAACCAAAGCTCACGGTGTTTTCCAAAGACAGACATTGATTACAATGCTCTGCATCTTAAACCTGCATTGCTTACCTCCACTGTGACGGATTTCCCCACACAAATGTTAATGCTTTGATGTTAAAGCTAGGATGTCCACTAATGTGTTTGTTTACAAAAAGACGAGTGGAGAAAAACAAGGCAATTATATTTGTATCTAAATTGTCATAAAAGTACAATTTAAATATATTATATAACTTGTATTTAAAAAAGGACAAATTAATAGGCTGAATAAGCTGATGTAAAATCAGCATGTAAAATGGTGGTAGCCTAGTATATGAACGGTGGTTAGAACATGGTTAGACCCAAGTCTTCAGCAGCCAATGACACTGATCCGTTCAAACTGTTTTTAACGCGTATTTCACGCGTGGAATTGTCCACGCACAAACAAGACGTATATAACGCTGTTAAAATTAGCGCGTTTTGGCCCTCGTGGCCTTCCATACACACAGCGCCGCACGAGAAGCGCGTCATCCGCCCGCGACAGGCTGCGAAGATGGCTTCCTTACAGAAGGGGAAGAAGAAGGTGGTAAACCAAGAGGACTTGAGGCGCTTGATGCGGGAGAAGCAGCGTTCGACGGAGCGCGATAAGCGCGTGGACTCGCCGCACGCCCGGTACAGCAGTGTGGGTCAGCTGAGCTGCGCGCTGTGCAACGCGCCGGTGCGGTCCGCGCTGCTGTGGCACACTCATGTGCTGGGCAAGACACACAAGGAGCGAGTCAGCGAGCTGAAGAACAGGGAGAGCACTCCTTCATCCTCCTCATCCTCAGTGCTGAAGAGCAGAACAACACCCGCTCCTTCATCCTCCTCCTCCTCCTCATCCTCAGTGCTGAAGAGAGGCGCGCCCGAGCCCGCGAGCTCTGCGTCAGGAGAAGCGAAGAGAGCCAAGACCCGCGTCACTGCAGGTGCGACACAACATCACAACATCACTGGCTCCACAGCTCAGGGGGTTTCTGCAGTGGTGGACATTTGTGCTTGCCCTGCAAACATCTTCACTGGTCCCTGCACACAAAAAATAAAATAAGCCTAATTATTGTTTTTGACCCATGTAACCTTAATAAATAAGGTTATGACACCAACAACTACTAGCCTAACTCATATACATTTTAAATATAGTTAAAGACAGTCAGTAATTAAATGAGAACCAATTATCAGATTACAAGCCCATAGCACAAATAAATACAACACAACAAATACAAATGAAACCGTTCTTTTGAGATTGTCCTGTAGGTGTCCAGTAGATGTCAGGTAAATGACCTCGACTGTATAGATGAACCCTCATCACAGTCTCTCGGTCTGTCTCTCGGTCTTCTGTGTGATTAGCATGTGATTAGCATATAATAACAGGATTATTAGGCACCTGTCACTTTAAGAGCTGCGGATCCAGTACCTACACGTTTATCTCACACGTCTACGCTCACTGAAGACACACCACTCCGCGTACGTGACATCACTTTGTGTGAATTAGGGCTGGGAAACATGGCCAAAAAAATCATATCTGTATGTTTTGGGTGAATGGCGAATAACAGCCTCTATGTATTTTCTACGTATTTCTATTTGGATAAAAAAATAATGATATATATTTTTAATTTCACATCCTGCCCAATGTTGTCCTACAAACAGTGTTGACATTGAAGGCTATTAAGCCTAGCAACTAGCCTAGCAAACGTGATCATGTAGTCTATGCTATACACAGTATATAGTGCAAAATCACATTACATTCTAACATTGTAAGATTTCAAGCTAAAAACAATAATAATGATTTTATTTCACTAAACTAAACATTATAATAAATACAAGCAAACGCACAGACACAATTTAATTAATTAACACAAATAAATGAAGAGCACACACACCTGTTATTAAACTCTTTATAGGAACACTTGGGTGCATTAACACAGAACCCAACTCTATATTTCAAACGCATACGATGAATGACAGGCTTTAGGTGTGTGTGTGTGTGTGTGTGTGTGCGTGCGTGTGTGTGTGTGTGTCAGATCTAGCATGTCTGCTGGCCACTCTTTTGTATGCTATTCCCTTCTTCCACTCGGGGTTGTATCTGTACATTTCCCTTTGTTTCTCCATTACTTGATTTGGTCTAATCAGTGGCGGCTCCAGGATTTATTTCTTGGGAACAAAAGTATATAATAATACTTAAAGGGGTCATATAATGCCATTTTGTACAAGCTAATATGATTCTTTAGGGTCTACATTGAAAGTTTGTAATATACTTTAATTAAAAATTCTCATTAGTATTGTAAAGCCCCATTCACACAGCACTTTGAACCCGGCAAATTGCCGGAACGCCTTCTGTGTGAACGCAAACACGACCCGGGTTTAATGCCGGGATCGATGCCGGGTTGGGGACCTAGTAACATTGCCGTGTTCAGACCCGGAACGCGCGCTGTGTGAACAAAAGCCAGGACAAATGCCGTAAGGGGTGTGTCGTAGTGATGATGTAGCTTTTAGCATCCGATGGCGTCTCCGTGCTTTACGTCTCGCGGCTTCATTTTCTTTCATACTCTCCGCCAATTTAACTTCCAGCGTATTCCGTATCGAATTAACACGTTGAAAAGAACTCAAAATCGGAAATAAAATTGTGATTTGACCACGAAACATGTTGTACATAAACAACAAAGTTTGAACAGCAACATCTAATGCCTGATCAGCTGCCGCTTTTCGACGCGTAGCCTACCTGTCACGCGTCTATCCGGGACATACCCGGGTTGTGTGTGAACGCGCTCTCTGATTCCGGCAAATCACTGGCAGTGTGAATGAACCATTTTCAAACGAACCCGGGTCAAATCCCGGGTCACTTTATCCGTGTATTTTCCGGAATCTCTGTGTGAAAGGGGCTTATGAAAACACTAATTTTGCCTGGTCAAAAACAGCTCTCTTCTCAGCACGCCGTTTAAGTGCATGTGTCTTTAAATGATCCTGAGCTTTGCTCGCCCCGCCCCTCTGACACAACGCACGTTGGAGTGTTGCCATGACAACATTTGAGTCAGTAACAGACACCGTTATAAACCATATAACGTTACAGAAGTAAGCTTAGTGTAGTTAACTTTAACACATGTGTACACATTTTTCAGTCTATGAGCAGAATGGCATCTACAAAAAAAGCGTCATTCTGCTCATCGACAGTGCTCCAGCGTATCAACAATGACGCGCGGACTATGATTGACAGCTCGCTCACGCGCGAGGGCGGGTCTGTGTTGAAAGCTGCTGTCAATCAACAATCGTGGGAGGGGCATCGATTTTGTGACGTCACAAAATCGAACAGCTCAATTTGAGACAGGGTAAAACATATAAGGAGATTAAAAAAAAAACACTGGATGGATTTTTATCATATTATGATGGTTGTGTACAGGCACTGCCAACACACATCTCAGTAAAATCAGCTTGTAAAAGTGCATGTACCATTATATGACCCCTTTAAGTATAAAAATAATTTGAAATATATTCCCTTTTTCAATAGTACATTGCAAATATATTAACAAAAAATGTTACTATCTTTAAATATATTAAAAGCATCATGCTTTTACCTTTTTCACAATACAACTTTTAACACACTTTAATATATATATATATATTTATATTTTATCAAAGTTTATATTTTAACTGTGTAATGAAAATGATCATTGTAACAATGCATTAAATATAATTTCAGATTACATTATAGTATACTATAGTGTAGGCCTATTCAGCGCCGCCGCTCCCGAGTAACCCCAGTCCAGACTGCACTCTGGGGTAGTACCCGCTCCCACCACTGACATCACGTGCTGTGCGCAGGGCACCAAGAGCTGAGGGGGCACCAAAACAACAGCCTAATGAAAAATCAATAATTATAATGCCGATATTATTTCAGGATAGAAATGCAGACATCCCAAGTGTCCCGGAAGTTCCGCGAGTCTCCCGCATATTGATAGCGGCTCACTGATGCCCGCGATTCCATGAATTAGTTAAAATCTCGGGAGATTGACAGACGGATCGGTGCAGCTTCTGCAGTAATGCGGTCGATGTACCGGTCTGTCGTGGTGAAGACTCGATTTATCGGTCAATCTACGTTCCTACTCTCACCTATGGTCATGAGCTGTGGGTCATGACCGAAAGGACAAGATTCCTGAGCTGAGGTGGCTCATCTGCTCCTGGACGCGTCCCACCGGGAGGAGACCCCGGGGAAGACCTAGGACACGCTGGAGAGACTATGTCTCCCGGCTGGCCTGGGAACGCCTCGGTGTCCCCCCGGAAGAGCTGGAGGAAGTGGCTAGGGAGAGGGAAGTCTGGGCATCTCTGCTTAGACTGCTGCCCCCGCGACCCGGCCCCGGATAAGCGGAAGAAGATGGATGGTTAAAATCTCCGGGATCTAGAGCGAGCGCGCCGCAGCGCGTGCACGGCAGAGAGAGCAAGAGACCGCGCGTGTGCCTCATGAAGAGCATGTAATATCATCATCATCATCATCATCATCATCATTATCGCGGAAACACACCAAGTAGTACCACAAAGTCCCTAGTTCCTGGGGAAAGTTCCCGCGGTGTAAACGCAGCTTAAGTAATATTTGTTATTGAAGACGAAGTTTGCAATTTGTAGTATTTGGAATTTAAGCCAAAGGCATTACTGAGCGTACAATAGTTTTTACTCCGATATAATAAACTTATGGTGTATGGCTCGTATGTTTTGCTTCGGAGACACTCGTAATGCACTTGTAACGCACATAAAGTACGCTTTAATATCAGTCATCAAGCATGTAGTCCCTACACCGCTGTAACTCGCACAGTCCCGTAGACGAATCGCTTGTTTAGCGCATTACTCTGCGTTTAGATCTAAAACAACCTCTTCTCACCAGGCTAGCTAGGCAAACAAAGTGCAAGAATTTATATTAAAATCGATATTATTTGACGTTTCTAACGTGAGTGAGTCTTCAAAAGATCAGGGTAGCCTACGTTAAATACTCCCCAATAGCAGATTACAAGAGGACAATCAATGAGTCTAATCTTCCGAACTATTGCGAGATGTGTCAGAAGTCTGCAGTCTTCTTCATATTTAATAGCTCTCCAATATGATCGTTGTTGATGAGGAACTTGTGATCACCGTTCGCTAATGTGTGCCGCACTGCGCGTGCAATTGACTCCTCCCCCATTAAACCCGTTGTCAAACAAGCACAATCACTTCACACTGTTATGTTCATGACCTTCTTCTTTCAGACAAATACATCAGTCATATTAATGCATGTCCTGGCTCTTCCCAGCCTGATGATGGCAGTGAATGGCTTTATGGGTTAGTAAGTCCACTAAAGCGCATCTCTCCGTGATTGCAGTGCTCCACGCGGCTCTGCGGGAGTAAAGAGCAACACCTGAACTTGACACACAAGTGTTTAATTGGGGTTGGAGCTAAACTCTGCTGGACAGCGGCCCTCCAGGACCGAGTTTGGTGACCCCTGCTCTAAATTAAGAGACCGGTTAAATTTTTTTGTCAAATCTATTTTAAAGTCAGTCCAAAAAGAAATCGAAAAGGGGCAATACAAATTGACCGGGGAGAGTGTTGGCGGGCACAGGCTCTATGTGTCTATCTCTATGTGTTCGTCGTCTGTTATCTGTTTATTTTGCTGTGGCCTCGTTTACACTGGAGGTCTTGATGCCTAATTCTGATTTGTTGCCTATATCCAATTTTTTGACCGTCCGTACCCATGTCCGATTCATGTGTTTCCACTTGACATAGATCTGAAACATCGCATGTTTAAAGAGGGTTCTTCTCGCGCAGATGGAGATCTCACAACACCATCTCATGAAGTGCGTCTATAGCGTTTTATTTCTTGTGCCATTTATACGCCAAGAATAATTTTTGCGCACATATGAAACGCACTGTAAACGTGCGTATTACACGCCATAAAGTGTGTATCATATGCACATGAAAACTATATTCGTGCTATAGACGCTCTTTCATGAGATTTTTTCAGTTCAATTTTGCCTATTGTTCAGAATTGACCTGCACAAATGCAAATTGAAACCATTTTGGCAACCGTAGACAGCCTTCAACATCTGCTCAAACCTTTTTGCTCAAACCTCTTTGCTCAAACCACTTTCCACAAGTTGGTGTGATTCTTTGGGGTCTTCGTGTAGTTTGTAACATACTTTGGTTAAAACTCCTCAATGGTTGTGTAAAAACACCCTTCACCTCCTCAACAACAGCTGTTCACAGCGGCCCGTTTCAGAACATCTCTTTAAATGATAATGAGCAACAACTTTTGGGCTTTTTGAGAATAAAAAAAATAGAGTGAATGGATTTTTGTCATTGTATGGTGGTTGTGTCCACACACTGCAAACACACATTTAGATGGAAACACCGTATAAAAGTGAATTTTGCATTCGACGACCCCTTTAAAACTAAAGCAGTTGGAGAGTTTTTGACCGCAAGAGGTTCCTGCCGCAAACCGCATTCGCTCTTCCAACTTCCACTCCGTGTGTGCGTGTGTTGCCTAGTAACGAACGTGCTTGCAGCGGGAACACTTAATTTGCCCGGAAACAACTAATTCCAATTTCTGATTGGCTGGTAGTTGGCATTTGACTCTGTATAACTTGAGACAGATGAGAACTTCCCTCCGTTTGCCTGCGCCTCGGTATAGCGGGACCAGTTATCCCTCACTCCGCAGCGTGAGCAACACAAGGTGTGGCGTGTGAACGGGTGAACCGATGCGTGAGACTTGAGAGCCCTGCGAATGCATGCGTTTTTTTCTGTTTACACCCCCATAGAACATCCGATCTGTCACATGAGCAAAACATCGGGATTGGGTTTCACTTCACTGACAGTGTAAACGAGGCCTGATTCTCCGGTCGCAGTTTAGGCCTACCCACAGCCAATCAGAGGCAAAGACCCGCCCCATCTCGCTCTCTGATTGGTTTAGACCACGATATGATCCAACCATGAGTGAGTTCCATCAAAGGAAAACATGCACTTGGTTTGTGGAGAGGCTGCGGATGCGAGGACGTCTGGTGCTCTAGAGCCCTGCTTCTATAACTACGTACAATCTCATAAGCCTAGAGAAGTCATTCAACTCATGTGATATTCAGAAGGAAAAGTATTGATTAATACCTTGATTATAATCACTCATTACATATACAGCAGTCGACTCCTTCAGATGCGTTCAGCAGTGATTGAGCTGTAAACCGGCTCTGTGTCCGTCACTGACCCCACTCTGCTATACTAACTCACTGCTGGTTCACACTGATGTTCAGATCTTGAGGTGGATAACCCGTGTGTGTGTGTGTGTGTCAGACTGATGCTCAGTAAATAACCTGCGTGTGTGTGTGTGTGTGTGTGTGCAGGTCCAGGACCGCAGGAGCAGACGGCCGTATCTTCAGGTCAGTCTGCAGGTCTCGTGCTCCTCGCTGGACACTATGATGATGGTGGTGAAGAGGGCAGTAGTGCAGCTCCAGCTGGAGAGCCGGCTCCCTGCCGCCGGTCTCCCCGCGGACTTCTTCGACAGCTGCAGCGTCTCCGAGTCTCAGTCCGGCTCCGTCTCCGAGTCTCCGGCCGTGTCCGTGTCTCACTCCGGCTCCGTGTCTCAGGCCGAGGACGGCGGCGAGGAGAGGAAGGACGGCCCGGCCGAAGCTCTACCCGAGGGCTTCTTCGACGACCCGGTGCGCGACGCCAAGGTGCGTAACGTGGACACGCCCCCGCGACCACATGGACCGCGAGTGGGAGGAGTTCCAGAAGGAGATGCGGCAGGTCAACAGCGCGTCCGACGCCATCGTGGCCGAGGACGACGAGGAGGGGCGGCTGGAGCGGCAGATCCACGAGATCGACCAGCAGATGCTGTGCTTCCGGCGCGTGGAGGTCCTGCGGGCCAGACAGGAAGTGGTGAAGAGCGCGCTGAGCAGAGCCAGACTGCAGAGAGACGAGGCGAGGCCGGCCGGCGGGCGGCGCGGAGGAGGAGGAGGAGCCGGAGGAGGAAGAGGAGGAGCTGATGCACGTGCTGGCGCAGGACTGGAGGGCCAAAGGAGCGCTCGCCTGAACACACTCCTGCGGATCAGAGGCGCTGGTGTGTGTGTGTGAACTGTGGTGTACAGACGCCGACTCCAGCAGCTTCACATGAGCTTGTACATGCTTTGATTTCTCTAATATAAACAGTCACGCAGTCGAGACTTCTGGTGTGCAGTGAATGATATAGATCTGGAACATTCAGCGGAGAACAATTTAAGATCGTTTTATAGAGTTCACTTCTGGAAGAGAGCCGTACACTGGTTCTCTGAATATTAATATCAGACCTGTCGCGCAGGAATGAAGAGGTGAAGATATTGGGCTGATAATCTCTTATTAATCACTTTTGATTTACAAAAAAAGAACATTTGAAAAAGTTATGTTTATTTTACCATTAAATATGTATCCATCTGTCTTAACACTTTTCTCTTTTGATACAGTTACAATGAAAGTGTATATCAGTTTTTATCAGTCGGAACTAGTTTAATAATCATCAGGGGTTTTCTCCGTCACGTGGCTAAACCATTTCATCAAAGAAACCCGGTAAAAGCAAGTAGAAATCTCACCTTTTCTCAGATTTAATTTTGTGTTCTTCCCATTTGCAACACGTAAAGCAGAGCAGCTAGCATGACGGATCAGCGTTATTTACATGAATGATTTACAAATGAGGAGAGCAATAGCAGCAGTGAAACTAACAGGACAACAATATTCAAGAGCTGTGAGCCTTCCCAGACTAACGCAGTACAGGGACGTGTTTTTAGGTAGATATAGAAGAGGTGGTGTTAGTATGATTACCATTATCTCCTCATGAGACAGACGCACACGCTTCAGTAAAATCAGCCTTTATTCAGGTTACATTACAGAGAACATGCACTGCAAACTCACCGCTTCATCATCACATCTGCTTAACATTACTCTGACATACAAATGTCCAATTCTACAGTATTTACACTTCATCTGGTTTCATAAAGCAACAGCAGAGTCTGAGAGACATTACTTTCAACAGTCTGTAGAAGAACAAAACTAGAGCCGTGTCTGCAAGGCCTTCAGTCTGCAGACACACACACACACACTCAGTAAAGGAGAAACCAGAGACACACACACACAGTGCTGAATAAACTTTAAATTAAAACCTACATCTGATCAAAGACAAGTAGCTGAGTGCATTGCATTATATTATCATAAATATCTGATTACATCCCCTAAAAGCGATCGTGTGGATCATGTTATTGCTAGATCTGACAGTAATGTAGTTTAAAACGATCTTCATGTGCCCTCCTCAGTTCATACAGACACCACGTGTTCAAATATAAGAGTGAATCTCACTGGATCACGTCCAGGGCTCAGCAGAAATCAGGAAAACTGCTCCTCATGAACGCTTCTTCTGGCGTTTGATTGCATTGTCACGGGTGGATCTCGTGCCAGTAACAGTGCTTCTGGAAACCAGACGTGTGTAGATCAGCGAACACGAGCGCAGGCAGCAGAGGAAGGAGCTTCGGGTCTTCATGCTCCCGCACACTGGGCTTCTTCCTCTCTGGATCCGATCCCGACAGGACCGTGAGACTCACTCTTATCTGAGATGAAAGCCTGTCAGTCACACGAGTCTGGGGTCGGTTAGGGTGGACCCTCACTGGCGGCTGACCTCTGACCTCTGGCGGGCCGACTCCTCCTGCAGGCCTGGAGACCGCAGCTGCTCCACACCCTGACAGCACAAGCATTCACACGCGTTAGCAGGGGAGTGTATGGCAAATATATATATTGAAATAAAAAAACGCTTTCTCATGGGCATCCATAGATTCTGAGGGGAACCATGAGGTAGGTTGGGTTAAAAAACAAACATATATCAGGGTTCATACACATTTACCAATAAACGTTTCAGGCAAATATTCATGACCTACCATTCCATAAATCATCTATATAGCGTATTTTCCGGGACTGTAAGTCAGAAAGTCACACTATTTTTTCATAGTTTTGCTGGTTTCGCGACTTATAGTCAGGTGCGACTAATATATCATAATGAATTCATACTGACTGAGATGATCCAAGAGAAAACATTACCGTCTATAGCTCTAGTTAGCGGAGTCGTTCAGAAGCGACACCGAGGATGAACTCAATGTATTCAGTGTTGTGGAGTGAGATCGGGAGCTTGGTGAACTTGCTGACCGGTAACTTGTTGGACTCGCTGGCTAATGTTAGTTTAGCCTATTCAGCCTCAGGTATATGTTCTTTATGCTATTGTGCAGCTGAATAACTGTTAATGTGTTACGCTAACACACCGGACACTATTCAGCTGTTGTTCTGTGTGCTGTTGTGCAGCTGAATAACTGTTAATGTGTTACGCTAACACACCGGACACTATTCAGCTGTTGTTCTGTGTGCTGTTTGTGCAGCTGAATAACTGTTAATGTGTTACGCTAACACACCGGGACACTATTCAGCTGTTGTTCTGTGTGCTGTTGTGCAGCTGAATAACTGTTAATGTGTTACGCTAACACACCGGACACTATTCAGCTGTTGTTCTGTGTGCTGTTGTGTCGCTGAATAACTGTTAATGTGTTACGCTAACACACCGGACACTATTCAGCTGTTGTTCTGTGTGCTGTTGTGCAGCTGAATAACTGTTAATGTGTTACGCTAACACACCGGACACTATTCAGCTGTTGTTCTGTGTGCTGTTGTGCAGCTGAATAACTGTTAATGTGTTACGCTAACACACCGGACACTATTCAGCTGTTGTTCTGTGTGCTGTTGTGGAGCTGAATAACCTTTCCAGATTAAATGTCTGTTCTTGGTCTTGGATTTTTGTGAAATACATTTCTAAATAAATGCAACTTAGTCCAGTGCGACTTATACATGTTATTTTTCCTCTTCATGACGCATTTTTTGACTGATGCGACTTATACTCCGGAGCGACTTATTGTCCGGAAAATACGGTATATTATGAATAAAGATCCATGTTCAAATTTACCGCAGCATATCTTAACTAAAAATAATGACAAGCTAGATCCGAGTAATCGGTATTTAATAACGGTGTACCTTTATCGAAATAATTTTTTTTTAAATATAAAGCTCAATAGTTTCACTTAAATGCATTACAGTGTAAATAGACATGAAACAGCCAGAAAAATGGAGCGCAGCTGGAAGAAAACAAGTATTTCACATTTTGTGGAAGGAAAGTGTTATGCACACTGAAAAGCCTTAAAAACACAACCCTAGAAAAAAGGCTTCTACTTCTGTAGTTTCCAAGCAACACAGCAGTAATGACTTTATGAACTTCTTCACTTATAAGATCGATAATATCAGGGACAAAATTATAACTATGCAACCGTCTAATACAGTATCGCATCAGGAAGTGCATTGTAGTCTCCCTGAGGGAAAATTTGATTCATTCATTGCTATAGGAGAGGAAGAATTTTGCAAACTCGTCAAATCATCTAAATCGACAACGTGTATGTTAGACCCTATACCGACTAAGCTGCTGAAAGAGATGCTTCCAGATGTCATAGATCCTCTTCTTAATATCATTAATTCATCTTTGTCTCTAGGATACGTACCAAAAACCTTTAAGCTAGCTATGATTAAACCGCTTGTTAAAAAACAGCAACTTGATCCTACAAAACTAGTCAATTACAGGCCGATCTCTAATCTGCCATTTCTGTCAAAGATATTAGAAAAAGCAGTATCCTCACAACTGTGTTCCTTTCTTGAAAGAAATGATATCTGCGAGGATTTTCAGTCCGGATTTAGACCGTACCATAGTACCGAGACAGCTCTCGTTAGAGTCACAAATGATTTGCTCTTATCATCCGATCGTGGTTGTATCTCTCTATTAGTATTACTTGATCTTAGTGCTGCATTTGACACCATTGACCACAACATCCTTTTAAATAGACTCGAACATTATGTTGGCATTAGTGGAATTGCACTAGCATGGTTTAAATCACACTTATCTGACCGTTATCAGTTTGTAGCAGTAAATGAAGAGATGTCTTATCAATCACAAGTTCAGTATGGCGTACCACAAGGCTCAGTACTAGGACCGCTGCTGTTCACTCTGTACATGCTACCATTAGCACAGTTTCTGCCTGTTTAAAAGTTATTGATGATATAGAAGCGGCAATTGATAAATTATTCTGCATGGCTGTGTTCATTGACCTTACAAAGGCATTTGACACAGTGGACCACTGCATGTTAATCAAAACCCTGTTGAATATAGGTGTTGGTCACAGAGCTGTAAAGTGGTTTCACAGCTATCTCTCTGAACGGATGCAAATGGTAAGACATGGGAATGTAACATCTGACCCTGTCGTCCTGAAAAAGGGTTGTCCCACAAGGTTCAGTTTTAGGTCCTTTGCTTTTTATTATCTATATAAATAAAAGTTTGTGGTGAATTTAAATACTCACAGTATCATCTGTATGCCGATGACACAATTATGTATTCTTGTGCCTCTCATTTTTATTTATAAAGCGATTTTAGGTATCTTGCCGTCTTATATTTGTTTAAAATTGGTTCGTTCCCCAAAGTACATATCAATTAAGATCTAGTGATGTGCTACTTTTTAAGGTACCAAGAATGAGGGCAGAAGCAGGAAAGAGGGGTCTGTCTTACTACGGTCCTTCGTCCTGGAATGACCTCCAGTCTAGACTTGAGATTGGTGCGTTAATTTCCTTAGCTGCTTTAAAAAAAATAATATCTGCTATGCGGACGGACAGGTGCAATTGTTTTAATTAATGGTGGGTGGATATTGACTTCTAGCACTTATTTCGTTTATTTATATATTAAAACCTCATTGCATCTTCACATGCAAATATTTAGTATATTTTTGCGTAATTCTGCTTTGTATTTTATATTGTAATTTATTGTTTTGTAACCTGTGATTGAACGTGCTACACAGGACTCCCTTGTAAAAGAGACTGTGTCTCAATGGGACTTTTCCTGTTTAAATAAAGGTTATAATAATAATAATAATAATAATTAGGAGATATCATTAGGAAAACGATGGAATTAGCTTTCACTGTTATGCCGACGATACTCAGCTGTATATTTCTTCATGCCCTGACGAAACATCAATTCACAAAATTAACGGAATGCATAGCTGATATAAACTATACTAGTAATTTCCTACAACTAAATTCAGAAAAAACAGAGATTCTAATTATTGGACAAAAAACTTCCACACGTAATAACCTAGAGTACTGTCTAACACTTGATGCTGCTCTGTTAAGTCTTCGTCGTCGGTTAGGAACCTGGGTGTGTCATTTTGGTGATCAAAGATGAGCTTTAACGGATAAAATGATACAGGGCGGCTTTAAACCAATTTCAATGACTTTCTGGGTTTATTTTATTTTTCCAAAACTTTTCCAGGCCTGAACATTTCCATTTTAAAATTCCATGATTTTCCATGAGCGTATGAACCCTGGTATCTGTAAGCTAGATGAGTTTAGTCTATTTTACGCAGTGTCCTTTTGTGAAGTGTACAGTAGCATGTGATGCGGTTACTATGACAACATAAGCAGGTTAGACCAGCACCTGTCACGGTCCTGCTGGAGGCCGGTCCTCTCCTGAGCCGTCTGGGGGACAGAGACCTGGGCCGGCGGGGCGGGGGGGAACCTGAAACACACACACACACACACTCGTGATCGGGGTCTGTGTGTGTCAGCGTGTGTTCGCGTGAGTGTGTGTGAACCGGTACACACCTGCGTCTGCAGTGCTCTGGAGCTGACGGCTGGCCGGTGTGGTCGACTGCTGAGAGAGAAGAAGAGAGTCAGTGAGCTGAACAGCAGAAAATAATCAGTGTGTGTGTGAGTCAGTGAGTGTGTGTGTGTGTGTGTGTGAGTGTGTGTGAGCGATTAAGGTGAGTGAGTGAGTGAGTGTGTGTGAGAGAGTGTGTGAGTGTGTGTGTGAGTGTGTCAGTGAGTGAGTGAGCGAGTGTGTGTGTGTGAGTGTGTGTGAGAGATTGAGTGAGTGTGTGTGAGTGTGTGAGTGTGGTGTGTGTGTGTGAGTGTGTGTGTGTGAGAAAGATTGAGTGAGTGAGTGTGAGTGAGAGTGAGTGTGAGTGAGTGAGTGAGTGAGTGTGTGTGAGTGAGTGTGAGTGTGAGTGTGTTTGTGTGTGTGAGTGTGTGTGAGTGTGAGTGTGTGTGTGTGAGTGTGTGTGTGTGTGTGTGTGAGTGAGTGTGTGTGGTTCTCACCGTGTCTCCTGACTCCAGCACAGACACCCAGCGGCTCAGGTTGGACAGCATGAAGTGGACGCTCTGAATCTGCTCACGACACCAGGACTGATGGAGCAGCAGAGAACTGTTCAACTCGCTCACACCGTCCTGAACACACTGCACGTCCTGCACACACACACACACACAACTGCATCATGGGGAACGCCAGCACAGGCCCGATGTGTGTCAGACCAGACTCCAGCAACAAGCAGTTTCAGGAGTTCACACTCGTCGATAATTTGATAGAGTGAAGAGTGTGTGTGTGTGTGTGTGTGTGTGTAACACTGGAACAGAGCTGAGTCGGCTGTGTGTGTGTGTGTGTGTGTGTGTGTGTGTGTGTGTGTGTGTGTGTGTGTGTGTATAACACTGGAACAGAGCTGAGTCGGCTGTGTGTGTGTGTGTGTGTGTGTGTGTGTAACACTGGATCAGAGCTAAGTCGGCTGTGTGTGTGTGTGTGTGTGTGTGTGTGTGTGTAACACTGGATCAGAGCTAAGTCGGCTGTGTGTGTGTGTGTGTGTGTGTGTGTAACACTGGATCAGAGCTAAGTCGGCTGTGTGTGTGTGTGTGTGTGTGTGTGTGTGTGTGTGTGTGTGTGTAACACTGGATCAGAGCTGAGTCGGCTGTGTGTGTGTGTGTGTGTGTGTGTGTGTGTGTGTGTGTAACACTGGATCAGAGCTAAGTCGGCTGTGTGTGTGTGTGTGTGTGTGTAATATATACAGTGCTGATTGGATAGCTCATGTGAACGTGTTCCTGCTGATCGGTGTTAGTAAAGCATTAGTGATGTGATCTGGGAAACCCCACCACATGTGAAGCTTGACCAGTACAGGTTTTGATTAAAGCGCTTTCCTCGTCTGTGGACAACAGAAGCTATGGTTATCTGAAGTCGGCTGATCCCGGTGATTGTGAGGAACAGGTTGAAAGAACCGGCAAGAGAAGGAGAGCTGTGGAGGATTCGTCTGCTTTTGCGGCTCCGCTCCGCGTGTTCTTAAAGAGAAACGTCTATTCAGCTTGCCACTGCACATCGCTAGTTTTCTGCACTAAACTAGTGCATTTTGCCCAGATATATTCAGAGATGATGGACAACATGTTATAGAATAATAATTTAATGAAAACCCAATCTTGAAAAACAAAACAAAAGAACACTGACATTCGATCTGTTTTTAGACCTTACTGAAAACATGCCAGCGCGACATCCGACGGCTTTTCCCAGATCGCATCACATTTACATGACATTACACTGAGACACGACACATCAATCACCGATCACTGCCAGTCAGAACGGCTTGTGGGCGGAGCCAAATGTAGCAGAATAGAGCTGGGTAATAATATAGTCAGTTCTGATTTGCCTATAGTATATATTGTGAACTGTATGCATGGGATAACGTTGGACATCCTTATAATGGTTGTAGACTCTTATGAATTTAAAGCAAGTATTTGTAGATGTTGGCCATCATTGGTGTGTTCAGTGCAGTCTGAATCACATGTGCGGTGAGTGGGCGGCACTCCGGGACGCATCACGAGTGTGTGACGGGTCACATGACCTGTTGCTGACCTCCTCCGAGTGCTTTGAGAAGTGAACGTACGGTAAATCACCTCTAAGGTGCTCTGTGTGTGTGTGTGTGTGTGTGTTACCTGCTTCAGTGCTGTCCAGCTGCTGTCGTTCACCGGTTTCCCTCCATTCTTTAAGGTGAGAAAACAAACACAAGGCGTTTACACACATCAGCTGGACACACACATCCACACATCAGCTGGACACACACATCCACACATCAGCTGGACACACACATCCACACATCAGCTGGACACACACATCCACACATCAGCTGGACACACACATCAGCTGGACACACACATCAGCTGGACACACACATCAGCTGGACACACACATCCACACATCAGCTGGACACACACATCCACACATCAGCTGGACACACACATCAGCTGGACACACACATCCACACATCAGCTGGACACACACATCAGCTGGACACACACATCCACACATCAGCTGGACACACACATCCACACATCAGCTGGACACACACATCCACACATCAGCTGGACACACACATCCACACATCAGCTGGACACACACATCCACACATCAGCTGGACACACACATCCACACATCAGCTGGACACACACATCAGCTGGACACACACATCAGCTGGACACACACATCAGCTGGACACACACATCAGCTGGACACACACATCAGCTGGACACACACATCAGCTGGACACACACATCAGCTGGACACACACATCAGCTGGACACACACATCAGCTGGACACACACATCCACACATCAGCTGGACACACACATCCACACATCAGCTGGACACACACATCAGCTGGACACACACATCAGCTGGACACACACATCAGCTGGACACACACATCCACACATCAGCTGGACACACACATCCACACATCAGCTGGACACACACATCAGCTGGACACACACATCAGCTGGACACACACATCGCTGGACACACACATCGCACACATCAGCTGGACACACACATCCACACATCAGCTGGACACACACATCAGCTGGACACACACATCAGCTGGACACACACATCAGCTGGACACACACATCAGCTGGACACACACATCCACACATCAGCTGGACACACACATCCACACATCAGCTGGACACACACATCAGCTGGACACACACATCAGCTGGACACACACATCAGCTGGACACACACATCAGCTGGACACACACATCCACACATCAGCTGGACACACACATCAGCTGGACACACACATCAGCTGGACACACACATCAGCTGGACACACACATCCACACATCAGCTGGACACACACATCCACACATCAGCTGGACACACATCCACACATCAGCTGGACACACACATCCACACATCAGCTGGACACACACATCAGCTGGACACACACATCAGCTGGACACACACATCAGCTGGACACACACATCAGCTGGACACACACATCAGCTGGACACACACATCCACACATCAGCTGGACACACACATCCACACATCAGCTGGACACACACATCAGCTGGACACACACATCCACACATCAGCTGGACACACACATCAGCTGGACACACACATCAGCTGGACACACACATCCACTGGACACACACATCAGCTGGACACACACATCAGCTGGACACACACATCAGCTGGACACACACATCAGCTGGACACACACATCCACACATCAGCTGGACACACACATCACGCTCACAGCACAGGATCACACTCTCACACACATCAGCTGGACACACACATCAGCTGGACACACACATCAGCTGGACACACACATCAGCTGGACACACACATCAGCTGGACACACACATCAGCTGGACACACACATCAGCTGGACACACACATCCACACATCAGCTGGACACACACATCCACACATCAGCTGGACACACACATCAGCTGGACACACACATCAGCTGGACACACACATCAGCTGGACACACACATCAGCTGGACACACACATCAGCTGGACACACACATCCACACATCAGCTGGACACACACATCACGCTCACAGCACAGGATCACACTCTCACACACATCAGCTGGACACACACATCAGCTGGACACACACATCAGCTGGACACACACATCAGCTGGACACACACGATCAGCTGGACACACACATCAGCTGGACACACACATCCACACATCAGCTGGACACACACATCAGCTGGACACACACATCTTCTGCCCAGCGAACAGATCACATGCTGATGACACTGGCTGTGTTTGGGCTGTCAGTACGAGATCATTCACCCTCACATGACCATCCTGCCCCCCCCACTCGCCCTCGTGCCGCCCACTCCTGCACGCCTCCCCTTCAACACTACACTACAGATTCTGAAGAATGCTGGGACACAAACATTGTAGTGAGCAATGACTTCCACTGCAGTGAACACACACACTCCTGAACACATCGTGAGTTTGTCTGCAGGTGTGGAGGCAGAGGAGGGCGACGAGCACATGATGAAACACACACAGCTGGCCTGAGTGAGATGATGAACGACTGAATGTTCCAGTGTACGAGTGCGTACGAGTGTGTGTGAGTGTACGAGTGTGTGTGAGAGTGTACGAGTGTGTGTGAGAGAGTACGAGTGTGTGTGAGAGCGTAACGAGTGTGTGAGAGCGTACGAGTGTGTGTGAGAGTGTACGAGTGTGTGTGAGTGTGTGCGAGTGCGTGTGAGTGCGTACGAGTGTGTGGTGAGAGCGTACGAGTGTGTGTGAGAGCGTACGAGTGTGTGTGAGAGTGTGTACGAGTGTGTGTGAGAGTGTGTGAGTGTGTACGAGTGTGTGTGAGAGTGTACGAGTGTGTGTGAGAGTGTACGAGTGTGTGTGTGTGTGAGAGTGTGTGAGAGTGTGTACGAGTGCGTACGAGTGTGTGTGAGAGTGTACGAGTGCGTACGAGAGTGTACGAGTGTGTACGAGTGCGTACGAGTGCGTCCGAGGGTGTGTGAGAGTGTACGAGTGCGTACGAGTGTGTGTGAGAGTGAACGAGTGCGTACGAGTGTGTGTGAGAGTGTACGAGTGCGTACGAGTGTGTGTGAGAGTGTATGAGTGCGTACGAGTGTGTGTGAGTGTGTGTGAGTGTACGAGTGCGTATGAGTGCGTACGAGTGTGTGTGAGAGTGTACGAGTGTGTACGAGTGTGTCCGAGTGTGTGTGAGAGTGTACGAGTGCGTACGAGTGTGTGTGTGAGAGTGTACGAGTGCGTATGAGTGCGTACGAGTGTGTTTGTGAGTGTGTGTGAGAGTGTACGAGTGTGTACGAGTGTGTCCGAGTGTGTGTGAGAGTGTACGAGTGCGTACGAGTGTGTGTGTGAGAGTGTACGAGTGCGTATGAGTGTGTACGAGTGTGTGTGAGTGTGTGTGAGTGTACGAGTGCGTATGAGTGCGTACGAGTGTGTGTGAGAGTGTACGAGTGCGTATGAGTGTGTGTGAGAGTGTACGAGTGCGTACGAGAGTGTACGAGTGTGTACGAGTGCGTCCGAGTGTGTGTGAGAGTGTACGAGTGCGTACGAGTGTGTGTGAGAGTGAACGAGTGCGTACGAGTGTGTGTGAGAGCGTATGAGTGCGTACGAGTGTGTGTGAGAGTGTACGAGTGCGTATGAGTGCGTACGAGTGTGTGTGAGTGTACGAGTGCGTATGAGTGCGTACGAGTGTGTGTGAGAGTGTACGAGTGTGTACGAGTGTGTCCGAGTGTGTGTGAGAGTGTACGAGTGCGTACGAGTGTGTGTGAGAGTGTACGAGTGCGTATGAGTGCGTACGAGTGTGTTTGTGAGTGTGTGTGAGAGTGTACGAGTGTGTACGAGTGTGTACGAGTGCGTATGAGTGTGTACGAGTGCGTATGAGTGTGTACGAGTGCGTACGAGTGTGTGTGAGAGTGTACGAGTGTGTACGAGTGCGTATGAGTGCGTACGAGTGTGTGTGAGTGTGTGTACGAGTGCGTACGAGTGCGTACGAGTGTGTGTGAGAGTGTACGAGTGTGTACGAGTGCGTACGAGTGTGTGTGAGAGTGCATACAAGTGTGTACGAGTGTGTGTGAGTGTACGAGTGTGTACGAGTGTGTGTGAGTGTGTACGAGTGCGTACGAGTGCGTATGAGTCCGTACGAGTGTGTGTGAGAGTGTACGAGTGTGTACGAGTGTGTACGAGTGTGTACGAGAGTGCGTATGAGTGCGTACGAGTGTGTGTGAGAGTGTACGAGTGTGGTACGAGTGCGTGTGAGAGTGCATACAAGTGTGTACGAGTGTGTGTGAGTGTACGAGTGTGTACGAGTGTGCGTACGAGTGTGTGTAAGTGTGTATGAGTGCGTATGAGTGTGTGTGAGTGTGTACGAGTGCGTACGAGTGTGTGTGAGAGTGTACGAGTGCGTGTGAGAGTGAACGAGTGCGTGTGAGAGTGTACGAGTGTGTAAGAGTGTGTACGAGTGCGTATGAGTGTGTGTGAGAGTGTACGAGTGTGTAAGAGTGTGTACGAGTGTGTAAGAGTGTGTAGGTGTCGAGTGCGTACGAGTGCGTGTGAGAGTGTACGAGTGTGTACGAGTGCGTATGAGTGTGTGTGAGAGTGTACGAGTGTGTGTGAGAGTGCATACAAGTGTGTACGAGTGTGTGTGAGAGTGCGTACGAGTGCGTGTGAGAGTGTACGAGTGTGTAAGAGTGTGTACGAGTGCGTATGAGTGTGTACGAGTCCGTACGAGTGTGTACGAGTGTGTAAGAGTGTGTATGAGTGCGTATGAGTGTGTACGAGTGCGTATGAGTGTGTACGAGTGTGTGATGAGTGTGTACGAGTGTGTGTGAGAGTGTACGAGTGTGTACGAGTGCGTATGAGTGTGTACGAGTGTGTGTGAGAGTGTACGAGTGTGTACGAGTGCGTATGAGTGTGTACGAGTGTGTGTGAGAGTGTACGAGTGTGTACGAGTGCGTATGAGTGTGTTAGAGTGTGTGTGAGAGTGTGTACGAGTGTGTACGAGTGCGTATGAGTGTGTGTGAGAGTGTACGAGTGTGTAAGAGTGTGTACGAGTGCGTACGAGTGTGTGTGAGAGTGTACGAGTGTGTAAGAGTGTGTACGAGTGCGTACGAGTGCGTGTGAGAGTGTACGAGTGTGTACGAGTGCGTATGAGTGCGTATGAGTGTGTGTGAGAGTGTACGAGTGTGTAAGAGTGTGTACGAGTGCGTGTGAGAGTGTACGAGTGTGTACGAGTGCGTATGAGTGTGTGTGAGAGTGTACGAGTGTGTGTGAGAGTGCATACAAGTGTGTACGAGTGTGTGTGAGAGTGTGTACGAGTGCGTATGAGTGTGTACGAGTCCGTACGAGTGTGTACGAGTGTGTAAGAGTGGTGTATGAGTGCGTATGAGTGTGTACGAGTGCGTATGAGTGTGTACGAGTGTGTACGAGTGCATATGAGTGGGTACGAGTGCATATGAGTGGGTACGAGTGCATATGAGTGGGTACGAGTGCATATGAGTGGGTACGAGTGCATATGAGTGGGTACGAGTGCATATGAGTGGGTACGAGTGCGTATGAGTGTGTACGAGTGTGTGTGAGAGTGTACAAGTGTGTACGAGTGCGTATGAGTGTGTTAGAGTGTGTTAGAGTGTGTACGAGTGTGTACGAGTGTGTACGAGTGCGTATGAGTGTGTACGAGTGCGTGTGAGTGTGTACGAGTGTGTGTGAGAGTGTACGAGTTTGTGTGAGTGTGTACGAGTCTGTACGAGTGTGTGTGAGAGTGTACGAGTGCGTGTGAGAGTGTACGAGTTTGTGTGAGTGTGTACGAGTGTGTGTGAGAGTGTACGAGTGCGTGTGAGAGTGTACGAGTTTGTGTGAGTGTGTGTGAGAGTGTACGAGTGTGTACGAGTGTGTGTGAGTGCGTACGAGTGTGTGTGAGTGCGTGTGAGTGCGTGTGAGTGTGTATGAGTGTGTATGAGAGTGTACGAGTGTGTACGAGTCTGTACGAGTGTGTGTGAGAGTGTACGAGTGTGTACGAGTGTGTGTGAGTGCGTACGAGTGTGTGTGAGTGCGTGTGAGTGCGTGTGAGTGTGTATGAGTGTGTATGAGAGTGTACGAGTGCGTACGAGTGTGTGTGAGTGTGTACGAGTGCGTACGAGTCCGTACGAGTGTGTACGAGTGTGTGTGAGTGCGTGAGTGCGTACGAGTGTGTGTGAGTGCGTGAGTGCGTACGAGTGTGTGTGAGTGCGTACGAGTGTGTCACGTACCGTAGTGTCCTTCTGCTGATCCTGTGCTTCTCTTCTCTCGTCCTGCACAGTCTGGATCATGGTGATGTCGTGCTGGAGGCTGGTGACGGTGCTGCCGATGGAGGCCACGCTCTGCACACACACACACACCGCTGTGAGTCACGTCTCTGCGCACACACACACACACGTTGAGATGAACAGCAGCGCACCTTCTGCAGCTCCTCCACACTCCTGGGAAGAGCCAGCAGATCCGAGGAGGATTTAATGTTGGCCTTCAGATGATTGACAGCAGAATCCAGAGCGCTGAGCTGCAGGAGACAGACACACACACACACACACACACACACACAGATTAACACTGCTGCTGAACCAGCTCTGCTTTCAGACGAGATCATGAGCAGTTTCATCATGACTTCATCATGAGTCAGAGATCCTCAGCACTCTGACCCCGTCCCTCACACACACACACACACACACACACACACACACACACACACACACACACACACCTTCTGGCTGATGTCGGTCAGGTTGGACCAGAGCTTGACCAGGCCTCTCTCTCCGCTCTCCATGTCCTCCAGCTTCATCTGTTTGGCCTTCAGCTCTTCACTGAGCTTCAGGATCTCGTGTGACGACAGCTTCTGACTGCTGTCCACTACACACACACACACACACACACACACACACACACCAAAACAACATCAAACACGTGGTAATGGACCAACTACCGGCGGTGGTTGTTTTGAAAAAAAAAAAAAGTAGTAGTGTTTATTTTAGCAATTCCGTCAAAGAAACACACTAGAGCACTGAAATAAATATCAGTAAATATTAGTACCTTAAATAATATAATAAAGTTTTACTTGGTTAATTTGTCCACACAAAGCCGCGTGATCTAGCTAGCCTACCGCTCGGCGCTGTGAGAGGGCAGTGGGACACGAGCAGCGATCTCTTTTCTGATATCTTCATGTCCTCTACTCTAAAGGTCTGAAGAGTGTGTGTTCTCCACCACAAGGCTTTCGGCTGCTTGAGTTTGCGCTGCCAGAGGAAGTGTGAACCCGCGTGTGAAACGCGCCTTACAAATTGTTAAATTCGCTGATAATCAGGTGACCAGATCGCAAACCAGAATTCAAAGCCAACAAAGCTTCGGTAAATGTATGTAACTCTTTCGCGCGTCATGAATCCAAGCGTTTCCAAGGCTGCCATGTAACGTTTAATTGCTAACCTATTATTTCTTCTGTAAACGGAGCTTTCACTCACAAAACATGTGTTAGGCGGACCAGCGCCGGTGCTACTCAGTCACCGCGGCGGTGCGGTCAAGTTTACCGGCACAGCCCTACCGCTGTCCACTGCACACACACACCACATCTTCATGACTCCAGGGGAACGCTAGCAGAAGCTTCTTGTAACATTTGTTGTCTATATGAAGGTTTTTGGTGATTAATTCTAGCAAATGACAGCATGGAGATAACAGGGGCTTTCGCACCGGATAGTTCTAGCAACTGGCCACCAGGACGGTTACCCCGAGAACTAACGGTTCCCCAGAACTAACGGTTCCCTGAGAACTAACGGTTCCCCAGAACTAACGGTTCCCCGAGAACTAACGGTTCCCCAGAACTAACGGTTTCCCCGAGAACTAACGGTTCCCCGAGAACTAACGGTTCCCCGAGAACTAACGGTTCCCCAGAACTAACGGTTCCCCGAGAACTAACGGTTCCCCGAGAACTAACGGTTCCCCGAGAACTAACGGTTCCCCAGAACTAACGGTTCCCCGAGAACTAACGGTTCCCCGAGAACTAACGGTTCCCCGAGAACTAACGGTTCCCCGAGAACTAACGGTTCCCCGAGAACTAACGGTTCCCCGAGAACTAACGGTTCCCCAGAACTAACGGTTCCCCAGAACTAACGGTTCCCCAGAACTAACGGTTCCCCAGAACTAACGGTTCCCCAGAACTAACGGACGGTTCACCAGAACTAACGGTTCCCCAGAACTAACGGTTCCCCGAGAACTAACGGTTCCCCAGAACTAACGGTTCCTTGAGAACTAACGGTTCCCCAGAACTAACGGTTCCCCAGAACTAACGGTTCCCCAGAACTAACGGTTCCCCGCCGAGAACTAACGGTTCCCCGCCGAGAACTAACGGTTCCCCGCCGAGAACTAACGGTTCCCCGCCGAGAACAAACGGACGGTTCACCAGAACTAACGGTTCCCCAGAACTAACGGTTCCCCGAGAACTAACGGTTCCTCGAGAACTAACGGTTCCCCGAGAACTAACGGTTCCCCAGAACTAACGGTTCCCCGAGAACTAACGGTTCCCCAGAACTAACGGTTCCCCAGAACTAACGGTTCCCCAGAACTAACGGTTCCCCAGAACTAACGGTTCCCCGAAAACTAGCGGTTCCCCAGAACTAACGGTTCCCCAGAACTAACGGTTCCCCGAGAACTAACGGTTCCCCGAGAACTAACGGTTCCTCAGAACTAACGGTTCCCCGAGAACTAACGGTTCCCCAGAACTAACGGTTCCCCGAGAACTAACGGACGGTTCACCAGAACTCACGGTTCCCCAGAACTAACGGTTCCCCAGAACTAACGGTTCCCCAGAACTAACGGTTCCCCGAAAACTAGCGGTTCCCCAGAACTAACGGTTCCCCAGAACTAACGGTTCCCCGAGAACTAACGGTTCCCCGAGAACTAACGGTTCCCCAGAACTAACGGTTCCCCGAGAACTAACGGTTCCCCAGAACTAACGGACGGTTCACCAGAACTCACGGTTCCCCAGAACTAACGGTTCCCCGAGAACTAACGGTTCCCCGAGAACTAACGGTTCCTCAGAACTAACGGTTCCCCAGAACTAAACGGTTCCCCGAGAACTAACGGTTCCCCAGAACTAACGGTTCCCCGAGAACTAACGGGTCCCCAGAACTAACGGGTCCCCAGAACTAATGGGTCCCCAGAACTAATGGGTCCCCAGAACTAACGGTTCCCTAGAACTAACGGGTCCCCAGAACTAACGGTTCCCCGAGAATTAACGGTTCCCCAGAACTAACTAACGGTTCCCCAGAACTAACTAACGGTTCCCCAGAAACTAACTAACGGTTACCCAGAACTAACGGTTCCCCAGAACTAACTAACGGTTACCCAGAACTAACGGTTCCCCAGAACTAACGGTTCCTCGAGAACTAACGGTTCCCCAGAACTAACGGTTCCCCAGAACTAACGGTTCCCCAGAACTAACGGTTCCCCAGAACTAACGGTTCCCCAGAACTAATGGTTCCCCAGAACTAACGGTACCGTACATTAAAAAACATTTTAGATTCGAACACATTATTCGCCCTGAGCCGTTGCTGGCTGCCGCGGACAGACGCCGCTGGTGTGCTCACTCAGGCTCAGTGTGTGTTGTGCGGTCAGACGGGGACGTACTGGTGCGGATCTTCTCCTTCAGGGAGTCCAGGTCCTCTTTGAGTGCGATCTGCATCCAGATGAGTCCAGCACATGCCATGATGCAGGCGGCCAGCAGGATAAACACACACAGAGGATAACAGAGAGAGCAGCACTGCACTGAACTCCTGCAGAGAGAGAGAGAGAGAGAGAGAGAGAGGGAGAGCGAGAGAGAGAGAGAGAGAGAGAGAGAGAGAGGGAGAGAGAGCGAGTGAGAGAGGGAGAGGGAGAGGGAGAGAGAGAGGGAGAGAGAGAGGGAGAGAGAGAGGGAGAGAGAGAGGGAGAGCGAGAGAGAGAGAGAGAGAGAGAGAGAGAGAGAGAGAGAGAGAGAGAGAGAGAGAGAGAGAGAGTTACACACCAGGGCTCGCAAAATCGCCCGCATGACGTCCCGGGGCTATTATGTTTTCCAGTCGGGCTACCAAAATGCATAACCGGCCTGCCCGACGGGCTATCTGAACTAGTGTTCGCTTCAGTCTTGTTATAATCAGATTCAGCGCGTTCTTCGTCTTCAATCCGCAGTGGCGCCGAACAGAGCGCACGTCAGAAACAGAGGACAGGGTGGGTGTGTGTGTGTGTGTGTGGTGTGTGTGTGTATCTGAGCCTCATTGGCCTGTCACTGCTCGTAAATGTCAGAATATTAGAGATTACCAATCAAATCAAAGTAGGCGGGATTTATATTCACAGAAGCGGCTGAGCGCGAATTTGAGCAGAGCGACTCGACGCTTCAGTTTATGGTCAAGTGCGATAATGTAAGAAGCTAAACTAAATATTTCACTTTTTACTTTTTTTTTTTTTTTTCATAAATGTTAAATAAATGCCAAATTATCAGGCAAACGAATTTACTTGTCTAATTTCGCCATTTTGAACTGAAAATAGGCCTTTGTAACGTGACTCGTGGAATGTAATTCGTTTACTGTCATTGTGAGGGGACGAGAAACAAAGCCGTTTTCATCTTGTTAGGCACAATATTAATAACGAATATGTACATGTTGAGAATTAATATAGTACAATTTGTAGCCTTCAGTAAATTTAAAAAATGTTTAGAAGTGAGAGCAGGTAGGCTATTGACAAATACTGCCCGCTGACATGGTTTTAAAGCTATTTCTTATTTTTTTTTTGGCCTTCAAACGTCTTGAAATGCACATATCAGAGACATAAAAAATTTGAACCCCCTAACAACCTTACATTTAGGACCTATTTGATTATAAAGCCCCGTCTGCGGCCCTGTATTAAGATCAATAATGAATGTGTACATATTGTGAATACATTTAATAAACTTAGTTAGGCTACCTAGCTTTCCTAGTAGCTTTCAGTAAATGAACGTGTCTGAGAAAATGATTCATAAATCAACCTATCAGCTGACCCCAAGTTTACTTTCGTCATTGACAGACAAAAATGAAAAGCCTATCAGTCAAAGCTCAGCTTTAGGACGGGAAGAGCCAGAGAAAAACAAAGAGAAAAAGAGTGATGCTGATGAGGAGATACAAATAATCAGCTGTGTGACATGGTTTTAAAGCTATTGTTGTCCAATTTTTTTGGCATTCAAACATCTTAAAATGCACATATGTAGATCAGAAAAATCAAAAATTTCTCGGGCCCCCCGAGAACATTATTGCAGATTGGCCCCCGAACACCCCTAACTAGCCTACCCCACATTTGGGACCTCAGTGATGATAACACCCTGCCATCTGCATGTTAATGAAACTAGTTAATTGTGAGCGTTAGACCCTAACCCAAAGTGTTACTTTTTTTTTATCCTACCCTCATTGGGGGCTGAGCCACAGACAGACTCATGTTCCACGCTGGTCACACACATTTCACTTCAGAGATCCAGATGTATATTTGTATTGGTGATTCTAATTTGATTATTTTATATCCAACTGTTGATATTTGTGTTTTTGAAACAGTTTTTGATTCATGGTTTGACTCCTAACCAATTTTCTACATTAAAAATAGTATTTTTATGTGGGCTACTAAAAATTCATTTCGGGCTACCAAAATCTGAAGAGTGCCTGCCCGAAGGGCTACCAGCGATTTAGAAATTTTGCGAGCCCTGCACACACACACACTAATATGATAACAGAGAGTTGCACTCCCTGCAGACACAGAGTTACACACACTGTGACACACACACACGTCCAACAGGACTTAACTGTAAACACTCTCTCTCTCTTTCTCACACACACTCTTGTCCATTCAGGACTGAACTGTACACACACATTTAGGGACTGAACTGTACACACTCACTCTCTCTCTCTCTCTCTCTCTCACACACCACACAAACACACTCTCGTGTTCATCAGGGCTTCACTGTAAACACACATTTAGGGACTGAACTGTACACACACACACGTCCATCAGGACTGAACTGTAAACACACACTCAGGGACTGAACTGTACACACACACACACACACACACACACTAGTGTCCATCAGGACTGAACTGTAAACACACACTCAGGGACTGAACTGTACACACACACACACACACTAGTGTCCATCAGGACTGAACTGTAAACACACACTCAGGGACTGAACTGTACACACACACACACACCACGTCCATCAGGACTGAACTGTAAACACACACTCAGGGACTGAACTGTACACACACACACACGTCCATCATTCAGGACTGAACTGTACACACACACACACACACACACACACACACACACACACACACACACACACACACTAGTGTCCATCAGGACTGAACTGTACACACACACACAAACACACACACACACTAGTGTCCATCAGGACTGAACTGTAAACACACACTCAGGGACTGAACTGTACACACACACACACACGTCCATCAGGACTGAACTGTAAACACACACTCAGGGACTGAACTGTACACACACACACACGTCCATCATTCAGGACTGAACTGTACACACACACACACACCACACACACACACACACACACACACACTAGTGTCCATCAGGACTGAACTGTACACACACACACAAACACACACACACACTAGTGTCCATCAGGACTGAACTGTAAACACACACTCAGGGACTGAACTGTACACACACACACACACGTCCATCATTCAGGACTGAACTGTAAACACACACTCAGGGACTGAACTGTACACACACACACACACACACACACACTCACACGTCCATCATTCAGGACTGAACTGTAAACACACACTCAGGGACTGAACTGTACACACACACACACACACACACTCACACGTCCATCATTCAGGACTGAACTGTAAACACACACTCAGGGACTGAACTGTACACACACACACACACACACACTCACACGCCGAACAGGCCGCTCGGGCCGCCGGGGAACTCGCGCTCCTCTGAGCCGGACTCGTCGCTCTGGCTGTCGGGCGGCTCTGAGCGCAGGAGCCGGTGTTTGCTCTTCCTGCGGGTCTCGCTCAGGCCGATCAGCGCGTTCAGCTCCTTCCGCTTCTTCATCTTCTTCTGGGGGCTCATCGCCTCACACACCGCATTCACCGGACAGCCGTTAGCATCGCAGAGACAGCGTTTAATCCAGCGTTAGCTCAGAGTGAGGCAGGCGGTCAGTGTCCATGATATAACGTTACACACGCTTCTCCACAGAACCGCGACACGTTCACCGAACTCTCCTGCTGTCGTCAGACACCGCCGCAGAATATCGTTATAATCCTGCGCGAGGCGACGCTAAGAAACCATTCAACAGCTTCATTACACACTTCCTGACGCGTCTAAATCTGCTGTCATCATGACACACACACGTGAGGATGACACGTATTCACGTTACACACACACACACACTGTAGTTTCGGAATCAGAGATCTGTCTTCTTCTCTTCAGAATAATGAACATGAAAGATATGAGATATCCATAATCCACCCGAGCCGGACAGGAAGCGCTTCTGATTGGAGGAACACATGAGGGCGTTGCCATTGAGCATCTGACGTCATCATGATTAAATGTAAATACATATATGCCTTTAAAAATGATATATTTTGAAAGATTCACAAGTAGTCAGTGGGGTAAATTGAATAAACAAACCCGAGACATTAACAGAAATAAAATAAATCAGTGACCAATTTAAAAGTTGACTAAAAATATGGAAATGTTTACAAATAGACATGACCGCTTTCTTCATTTCAAATATAACATTGTATTTACCGTAGGAATCTTAAACTTCTGATTTTAAAATTGAAAAAAAACAAAAACAAAAAAAAAACAGGAGGCTTATTTCCCACAAATGTACATTTATTGCATACTAATTTAGCTAAAATGAGTACATTGAGTAACATTCCTTTACGATACCGGTTTGTCAAAGGAGAAAATAACTAATACGACGTTAGTACATCTGGACATTGATTGGCTAGAGACCCCGCTGACCCCCACAGAACAGAGACACTGAAGACACTTATACTCATCTCATAAATCTGGACGCATGGCTATCTTGATTTCTAATGCAGTGAACTCTGAATTTAAGTCTGGAATTAAAGATAAAGAGGAAAGATATATTTTAGTTAGAGGAAAATTAAATAATAAAGAAGTAAGAGTTATTTAGCATACGCTCCACCAGGAGGCACTAAACCCTTTAAAAGAAAATATTTGACTTATTTCAAATAAATGAGACTGTAACAAAACGTATTAGTTTATATCAGGAACATGATGTTGCCTTATGGCCAAGAAGAATTATAGAAGTGTTGCTTTTGAAGTAATATTTCTATAAGATAGTTTTAACTCCTGAAGGTAGTGATGGGGAAATGAAGCCTCGTGAAGCAATGAGGCTTTCCCCTGACTGTTCCGGGAAAAGATTCAAAGCTTCGAGAGTGTCGAGAACAGCGCCATCTGGTGCTTATTTAAAATAAAGCAGCCAGAAGCCTGTGTTAGAAGCTCCGGCAGATGAAGCAACCACAACACACTTCATGGTTTCAATGTTATGTGTACAAATAAAATCCATACATGTTTGATTTGTTCATTAAATAAATACATTTTCCCATTAAAGTGTGACAATAAAATATAATATAAGCTTATATGATTCAATAAGATTTAATGTAGGCCTTCTCTCTCTCTCTCTCTACACACACACACACACACACACACCACACCACACACACACACACACACACACACACACACACACCACACACACACACACACGTTATTAAATGTGCTTATGACACTTGGCAGTGATAGTGCTTATGTAACTGTAGGAATGACAGAAAGGTGATATCGTTTTTAATTATTTGTATTAAGAAATAAAAGCTGTTTCACAGTGTTGGGGCTGAGTCTATTTCTCCTCTTAGACAGTACTTCCCCAGCCTTAGAGAACACTCTTTCACATGGTACAGAGGAGGCCGGGGTACAAAGAAACTGTAATGCCAATGTATAGAGATGAGGGTAGATATGTTTCTGCATTCTCCAGTATTCAAGTGGATCTTCAGCTCTTTGTATGTTTGTCTCTGTAAGGTATTTATCCACTTCTACGATCGCATCAGAAGTGGCATTTGAGCTTTGCTCCACAGCACTGTCCAACAGAAGCCAAAGGTTTCCACCTTAGAAGTGTGAGGAGAATTTTGTTCTATTATTGGGAGTGACTGTACATGTACATTGACTGAATATAAGACACATCAACGGCCTTAGCATGGATGATGTGTTGTTTCCATACACAAGCTCTTTGTCACACACCAAGCATCTCACCTTCTAAAATAAGTTATACAAAAGTAAGAAATTACATACATTAAAATAAGTAAAAATTTAAATAATATATATATAGAAATGCATACATACATTGGGAGCTATAAGCTCAAAATATTCCCAGATAGGGGAAGTCTTCCTTTTTTTGGCTGTTGCCATTGCTCTAAATACAAACACTAACACCAACACCCTATCCCCTCTCCCCAAATCCCACCCTAAACCCAAATACCAACACCAAATGAACCTCAAATCACCAAAAGTGCAAATATTTTACAAAAACAAAACGACACAACAAAAACGAATATAGACTAAGTAGTGAAAAATTATTTTTGGTTATTTAAATGTAATATATTGATTAACTTTCAAAGTACAGCACTCTCCTCACAACACCCATCAACCAGACTGAGCCAACAATGACTCGTTAAATGAGATCTGGGGTTCGAGCCTTCTGACACCCAAAGCGAAACGCGCACGTGATTGGACAGAAAGTGAGGCTTCATTTGTCATCGATCACGTGACTCTGGGAAACCAATACACACCCCGATACGGGGCTTCACTAGAAATTGTGTCGCATACGCGATACGCACATCGAAGCTTCAGTGTCATATGTAACATCACTACCTGAAGGTCGTTAGTACATGCTGGCTAAAGATGAAGACAGCTTTTGTAGATTCAAGGAAAACTCTGGACAACAAAGGTAGATGGTTATGGTAATGAATTAAATATTACATTATGTCTAAATTACAGTCCTAGGAGGCTGTTAGCTTAAACAAAATAATGATTATGCACCAAAACAACCCAGCTGACTTTTCTAAAATAAAATAAAAAATGAACAATGAACAGACATGCTTTGAAACTGGTTAAGAGACTATGTAAAATTATGTAAAACCTGAAGTAATATGTTTAGAGCTAACTGCTATAAAGGAAACCTTGACAGGATCATATTATGCTGATGAACCACAGCAGAAGGAATCGTGACCGGCGAACTCAAACCGAGGGTAAATATGGGGATAGCTTTTCCCAGGTGGAGGAGAAAGACTCTGAAACGGGTGCTGAAGTTGCCTACTTCTCGACGGGTAAGTCAATGTTACGGTCTAAATGACAAGCTTTTTCATTGCTTGGTTGTGTAATTCATTATATCGGCAGCATAACGGTAGAACATGTATAGCTAAACTCGATGAAGTGCTACTGGAAGACATGTTGTCTCAACACAGCCCGGCACATAACGGCTACCGTAGTTGCACCTCGCATTTGAAAAAAGCGAGGCACTATTCGTTTGAATGCAAAATACAAAGTCACCGCCAGATGGCACCAGTCTGATGGACTTGTGTTTAATGAACGTCTTATTGTGGTGTATAATCAACAATTCTGAGTGTCTCTGCACCCATCACGACTGTCATGGCTACAGTCTACAGACCTCCTAAGACTACTGATCACTTTTTAACTGAATTTGCAGATCTTCTGTCCATGTTGTCTCAAGTTTGAAGGAACTCTTATCCTGGGGGACTTTAACATCCACATTGACAAAAGAGACTAAGGACTTGTCTTTATTGGCATGATTTGAAGCAGCTGGTGGACTGCTCCACACATGTTAAAGGAGAACGCCGGTGCAAAATGAACCTTTGGTCTAATTACACATTGTTACCTAGTCAACCGTTATCTGAGATTTGTTTTCATGATTATCGAATGTAAATAGTTTTATCTCTAAAAACAGTTTAGCCTATAACGCTAGTATAACGCTAGTATATGGGGTATTGAGTAATCACAAATAAAAATCGCTTGTTAATACCACTAACAAGGCTCAAAATAGCCCCACACTAACACGGCAGCATAATGAGGGTCCCTACATGCAAACCGAAGCATTGAGAACTGTGTAAGTGTCCAGACAGTTTAATAAGAAGATATTTTATACATACAGTCAACTTCGCGAATACAAGCAGAATCCATCTTTGAAAAACAGACTCTATCAATCGATCTACGAACCACCGATCCAAATGCGCTGAACTGTGTAGAATCTCATATGGTCCAGCATTTCTTAAAAATGGCTCCAGACTCAGCAGCTCTGGCTGAGTTAGTTCATTCCTCCAGCAGGGAACAGTCATGGTGAAGGTCCGAGAGAGAGATTTCGTGCCTCTTTGAGATGGCACCACCAGACGGCGCTCGCTTGCAGAGCGCAAGTTTCAGGATGGCACATAAGTCTGAAGTAATGAGTTCAGGTACAGGGGGAGCAGTGCCAGTGGTTGTTCTGTAGGCAAACGTCAGTGACTTGAATTTGATGCGAGCGGCAACCGGCAACCAGTGCAATTTCGTGAGGAGAGGAGTGACGTGTGCTCTCTTCGGCTCGTTGAAGACCACTCTAGCTGCAGCTTCTGGATCAGTTGCAGAGGTTTGACAGTGCAAGCTGGGAGACCAGCCAGGAGAGCATTACAATAGTCCAGTCTGGATAGAACAAGCGCCTGAACAAGGAGTTGTGTAGCTCTGATAGGAAGGGCCTGATCCTCCTGATGTTGTACAAGGCAAATCTGCATGACCGGGCAGTGCTAGCAATGTGGTCTGTGAAGTTCAATTGATCATCAATTACAACTCCAAGGTTCCTGGCTGATCGTGATGGAGTTATGGATGACGAGCCTAGCTGGATGGTGAAGTTGTGATTAAGTGCTGGGTTAGCTGGGATTACAAGTAGCTCTGTCTTCGCAAGGTTTAGTTGAAGGTGGTGGTCCTTCATCCAGCCAGAAATGTCTGTCAGGCAGGCTGAGATGCGAGCGGCTACCGTCGGATCATCAGGCTGGAATGAAAGGTAGAGTTGTGTGTCATCAGCGTAGCAGTGATAGGAAAAGCCATGTTTCTGATTCACAGATCCTAGTGATGTCATGTAGATTGAGAAGAGAAGTGGTCCAAGCACTGAGCCCTGAGGCACACCAGTGGCTAGATGTAGGGTTTTAGACACCTCACCCCTCCACGACACCCTAAAGGACCTACCCGAGAGATAAGACTTGAACCACTGGAGTGCAGTTCCCGAGATGCCCTTCCTCTTTAGGATTGACAGGAGGATCTGGTGGTTAACTGTGTCAAAGGCAGCAGACAGATCCAGCAGGATGAGAACTGAGGACTTGGAAGCTGCCCTTGCAAGTCTCAGTGCTTCAACTGCTGAGAGCAAAGCAGTCTCAGTTGAGTGTCCACTTTTGAAGCCAGACTGATTGCTGTCCAAGAGGTTGTTCTGCGCGAGAAAAGAGGAGATCTGGTTGAAAACGACTCGTTCAAGTGTTTTTGCGACAAATGGAAGGAGGGATACCGGTCTGTAATTCTCCAGATGTGCCGGATTTATAGAGTGGGTTTCTTAAGCACTGGGGTTACCCGAGCCTGCTTGAATGCTGTGGGAAACGTACCAGTGTGAAGAGAGGTGTTTATGATGTGTGTGAGTGCAGGTACAACAGAGGAAGAAATAGCTTGAAGTAGGTTAGTGGGAATAGGACCAAGCGGACAGGTAGTAGGGCGACTGGAAAGGAGGAGTTTGGAGACTTCGGTCTCTGAAAGCAAGGAGAACGAGGGTAGAGTCTGTGTGTTAGCTGGTAAAACGTGTGTGTCAGTTTGTGGATTGGTAAATTGGCCGCTGATGGTGGTTATTTTATTTATGAAGAATGTTGCAAAATCGTCAGCTGTTAGGGTTGACGAAGGAGGAGGAGGAGGGTTAAGAAGGGAGGAGAAGGTTTTGAAGAGCATGCGGGAGTCAGAGGAATTGTTAATTTTGTTGTGATAGTAAGTCATTTTAGCAGTAGATATGTTAGCAGAGAAGGAAGAGAGGAGGGATTGATAAAGACCAAGGTCAGTATGATCTTTGGATTTGCGCCACTTCCTCTCTGCACCCCTGAGTTTAGCACGATGTTCACGGAGAACATCAGACAACCAGGGGGCAGAGGGAGTGGCGCGGGCTGGCCTGGTGGAGAGAGGGCAGAAGTTGTCCAAGCAGGATATTAAAGTGGAGAAAAGAGTATCAGTGGCACTGTTAGTATCTAGTGCTGAGAGCTGGTCTGGTGGAGGAAATGTGGATGAGACCAAAGAGGATAGACGAGAGGGTGAGTGAGCGTAGGTTACGGCGAAAGGTGACCAGGGGAGGAGTGCGTGTTGTGTTCTGGGGCAGGTTGAGGTTGAGAAAGGTGACCTGTGGAGGAGTGCGTGTTGTGTT
>JARPMJ010004953.1:0-68901 GCA_033366665.1 Phoxinus dragarum
TCCGACTCGTTCTTTGACATCATATCAACGGCATCCAGTGTACAGGTCAGTGTTCATTACTTTTACAATACTTTAAGGAGACACTTTTATACAAAAAGCTGGTATTGCATTTGTCTGGGAATCAAATATCTTTGTTTGCAGTGTGCATTGCCGTTTGAGCTAAAGAGGTCTCATACTGTGATTTTAAAGCCTTGTGTCCCAAACAGCGTCTCCCTTTTTCGTACATTCAGCTTTCGATCGCTTAACCTTAGTTTTTTGGACCAAGTTGTTGGACCAGTTTCAATGCAGAAAATTGTATTAGTGGAGCAGTTCTGTTGCCATGGCAACTAGTCTCTACAGTGCCGTCTCCAGCCACAGGGGATGATGAAGCGCTGTTGATGTTGGATAACAGAAGCAGATGGAGAAGGAAGGAGTGAGTTAAATGATCTGAGAGCACTAGACCGGGTTACAGTTCACAGACTCTATATTGAGCTGAACAGAGGGATCCACTGAGTGTGTGGGAGACTTTACTGAGACGAGACCGAGAACAATGCTGAAAGTCTAGGGATAGTGACACTCAGCACAAGGTGAAATTAACATGTTTTAAATATAATTTCACATAAATTGTGAAATATTCACAAATGTGAAACATTAATTTAGTTCTCACTGTTTTAGAGAACATTTTTTAAATAAAATATTTAGATGTTTTACAAACCTTGTAGGATTAATTGTAGTGAATATATACTAAAATTAAAGGTTTGGGCTCAGTAAGATTAAACAACAAAGTTTTTGAATGAAGTCTCTTGTACTCATCAAGGCTGCATTTATTTGGTTCAAAAATACAGTAAAAACAAAAACACTGTGAAATATTATTACAATTTAAAATAGCTGTTTTCTATTTTAATTTATTTAAAAATGTAATTTATTCCTGCTGAATTTTCAGCATCATTATTCCAGACTCCATTGGCTCCTAATAAATAGTTATAACATGTATCTCTCTTCAGATACTGTAAAGTATCTGATTCACACGAAGAACCATAACTATAACGATAACTACACACCAGCGGACTATATCGTTCTGTTCAAACGTGTGCTTGTCTGTCACTTTAAATGCTTGTGCTCTTTAAAGCAGGATGGATTCTGATTGGCTGTCAAGGTTTTTCTCGTTCATCAGCTGGAAAAAATAGCTCTGAAAGTGATTTCAACGATAGTTGAACTCTGGTATTCTTTAATATTGAGAACGATTTTTAGAACTATATCGCGTTATATTTATAATTATCGTCCTTGGTGAGAACGGGCCTTAAGTCTTCAAAGCTGCAGTTGTTGGTGTTTTGAGAGTTTAGCTTGTGATGATCCGTCTGATATAAACTGCTCTGAGGACTGTTATGGGGTGATACTCAGTCACTGTTGGGCAAGGTAATGCTGATGACCCAGGACAGGCATTTTCATTAGAGCTTTGAAAAGGGAGGCTCCTTATATGCAAGTCCCAGACTGCCTGTGTGTGCAGGTGTGTATATGTGAATGTGTGTGAGAGCTCGTGGTCAGATTTAAAGTTGAGGACACTGTCTGCCAGCAGCAATCTACCTGCAGATCTCATCTAGACCATACTTACAGAACCAAACTTACTACAGCCTCCCTTCACTGTTCATCTTTCAGTCTCTTTCTCATATTTACTCCTCCCGGCCTCTCACAGTCTGTCTGATTTCATTGAAGCTCTCATGCTCTATATTTTCCAGCCCTGACATATACACAATTTGGTTTAAACAATGTTTTTAATGTTTAATTGGCATAAATAAATAATAACAACAATTATGTTACAGGTTTTAAAAACTCCTTGACATTGATGTTTGCTCATACTGTAGGAATGTGTTGATAGTAGAAAAGCCTTTTTTTCCATCAGCATATGTAGATAAAGTTCAGTGTTGTGCATACAAAATATATAGAACATAGACAAAACCAGAAGGACACAAACAGGGTCTGTACTGGTGAGCTGAAGTTTGGCTGTCGCAGCAAGTCTTTTTCTTTTGCTGTTTTTAAATTTCAAATCATCCGCATAGTCTTAGTCAACAGTCTTTTGTCCTTATCATGTTTGTATAAAAGTATATCACCTCTGTATAAAAAAGGTTAGGATTAAATTCACATAGTTTTTGGCTTCTAAATATGGAAATGGAGAAAGGCAGTGTAGCCGTCCGTTATAATGCCGTCCACCAGGAAGTTAAGCAGTGTTACATTTAATTGAACATTATTTACAGCAAATTGACACTAAATGTGCAGTTCGCTCAGGCGCGCTTCTTCAGATGGATCTGATGGGAACGCTCTTTTACTCTCTCTTCTCCTCGTCATTAACTCCTTAACGCAGTTTTTCTTTCTCTGTCTTTGTTCTGAAAGAAAAGAAAACAAAGTGATGAGAGAATGACTAGCCTGTAGGTTAAAGGGTCTTTATACATCTTGTACATCCATTCATTTTACAGACACATACAAACAATTATCTCATTCGATTTTTAAACACATTAGGACACTGATGAGCAGTTGAACTCTGACCGTCATTACCAACAGCTCTGAACCGTAATCAGGACCATCTCAGAGATAGATCTCATTTAGAGAATCTGATCGCTTACATCTTTAGGCACAGGTCATAGTTCCACCTGGTCCAGATTAATCAGAAGACACTGCTGGCTGTGTGTGGTGAGGTGCCATTGCATTGCCACTTGTTTGTGGCATGTTTGTCTGGTGCTTGGTAAGTAGCATGAAATCTGCTCACTCAGCAGTCCATATATTTTGAATGAAATAGTAAGTATAGAAATAAGGAAATAATCTCAATAATCATTTATTTTCTTCTGGCGGATATTACATTGTTGCGTAAACATTGAGTTCAATTTACTTACCTAAAAAAATTACTTTGCTATTTTAGGGTACTTGCTTTAAAACAAAAGGTCAGTCATAATACACAGGTTTCTTGTATACAAACAATACCGGATGCGCGCGCATCCAAGAGGCAAGACCGCTATATGTTATGCCGAGTTCTGTAAAAGAACATTGTAATTAACGTAGATTTCGCATTGTTTGTAAATTCTTGTTGACTCAATAATAAACTGCAATTTCAGAGTTGAATCTGTTTGCTTGTGTTTCATTTGCATATTAATATAACATTATGTAAAAAGTTAGTTAGTTGACTAGTATGAAATTGTCCAACTAAGTTTGCGAATCATAAAAACCTGACATACCCTATGCATTTAGGTTAGTTTACAGCACAACAGCTCCGCGTCATCTCTGCTTCTGCTAGATATAGCCGTAAAGACTGTTGCTTTCTGCCTCTTAGATGCGCGCGCATCTACGTGATGACGTTGCACAGAAACCCGTGTATACAATGTGTGTGTATATATATATATATATATATATATATATATAAATATAAATAAATACATCTCATGATTTCTGTGCAAGTAATGGCTTAATGGGTTTTGTTCACCCAAAAATGAACTGAAAATGACTCATCCTCATGTCGTTCCAAACCCGTAAGACCTTCGTTCATCTTCGGAACACAAATGAAGATATTTTTTATGAAATTCGAGAAGTTTCTGACCACATAGGCACACAAAGTATTCTCATCACTTCATAACATTAAGGTTGAAGCACTGAAGTCATATGGATTTTTTTAACAATATTTTTACTACCTTTCTGAGCCTTGAAAGTGGTAATTATACACTATGGGTCAGAAAACTCTCGAATATCTTGTATTCTGAAGATGAACAAAGGTCTTGAGGGTTTGGAACGACATGAGGGTGAGTAATTAATGACAGAAATTTAATTTTTGGGTGAACTAACCCTTTAACATACATATTGAGCTTTTAAGCTAAAAAGATTTCTCAGTCTCTGTGGATTACACCATTTGAATAATTTGAATAATATGAATTTTACAGCTGTTATACAACGGTTAGTTGCAGTTCTTTAACTTTTTTTTTTAACTAGCAGCTTTGAAGGTTTAAATAAAACAGATATTGTTGGAGTATATTTGAGAAGAAATACTTTTTAGCCTATCTACTTTAAAATGTCTTGTTTGATGAAATGTGTTGCTTACCATTTTTTTTTTATTGTTTACGGAATCTCTGAGGGAAAATTGTAAAAAAAGACAAAAGCAATTTTTGATTTGTTTTAGTGTTTGACAGGGTACTCAAGCCATTCCTATAGGACTGTAGGTGTACATATGAAGAAAAAAAAGCTTCTTAAATTTAACTCATAACAGAAAAATAAGTGCTTTCAGCTGATAAAACAGTCTTTTAAATGTTTGGCATTAAACACTGACAAATTGCAAGTTTGAGTTCATCAGCCCTCATTAATTGGTTGCAGCCGATGACATTTTTATTAATAAATAATCAATCCTTTATGGCTCATCAAATACTACCATATTATTTCAGTAACAGCATGTGAAATACTAGATGAAAGGATGAATCTGGAGTGTTTTCATTAAACTGTGGTGTTTAAAGAGTCTGTTCAGGATTAGTCCTCGTAATGATAATGAGGGTGTTGAAGGCTTTGGTGGAACTCAGGACATACATGAACTGCGCAGGAAGACGCTCAGGTTGTCAGGGGAATAGACCAGATGTTTCTAGCGCACTGCACAAACACAGCAGACGCATTGCAGCCTGTGCAGTGTGTGTTCATGGCGTTTTTTGTGTACCTCTATGAAAGTTTTGTCTAGAGCCAAATGAATCATTTGTTTTCATCACAGTGGGTCATGTAAACACTTTCGTTTAGAACGCGGTAAATGTTAATGAATGTGGTTGAAGTCAAACCAAGCATATTAAGGGTTTTGTGCCAAAATGATCTGTTTTTATGATTTGACGACATCAATAAATTATGCTAATGTAAGCTTAAAAAGCTATGGATAAATATCTGCTTATCTGTCAATTGCACACTCCGAACATTTCATTGTATCAGTTACTGAACATTGATAAATGACACTTTAAAGAGATAGTTCACCAAAAGTTAACATTCTGTCATCATTTACTCTCCCTCATGTCTTTCAAACTTGACTTTTTTTCCCCATAACTTTGATTTGTAGAACACAAAAGATGATGTTTTTAAAAAAACTATTTTTTTTGTCCATACAATAAAAGTCAATAGGGTCCAATGTTGTTTTGGATACCGCTTTTATTGTTTGGACAAAAAAAGATTACATTTTCTTCAAAATATCTGTTTCACAGAAGAAAGTCACACGAGTAAATGATTTTTGGTTGAACTATCCCTTAATATCTCAGATACATTTCTGAATGGCATGGTTGAATAACAATGCACTGACCTCTAACCTTGAAACTGTCACAAAATAATAATAGTTTATTATTAAACACCCATGTTTATAGGTTTTGACTGTTCTATAAATGTTAAGATGATTTCTGACCTCTAACTAACCGCTCAAACATTTTGAATAGTTATTCTGGTGCAATTAAATCAAAAATGTGTGTGGATAAGAACAAAAGTATATTTTTAGGCAATATCAGAAACACTTTAATAGAAAATTAATTATTAGAAAGTGGAAATGAAAAAGTTATACTTTTTTATTTCGGCACACAGGCCTCCATCAGGGCTAAATGACTGCAAACTGAGGAAACTCATACATTTTGACAGCTACTCACCAGCCGTCTCTGGTTACTGAGGCAGAAGGTGCAGATCTGTCTGGGCAGTGAGTTTTCTGAGTCCGGGCTGGGTGTCGAGCTCTTCTGGATATTGTGGTGGTGGTGATGCAAGGCTCCAGGACTCCTGAGACAGGGCTGTCCGTCTCCACACTCCTCTCCAACCAGCAAGACGTTCCCCAGGTGTGAGATGTAGCTGGAGGCCAACCGCAATGTCTCAATCTTGGATAGCTTCCTGTCGGCTGGTTCGGTGGGTATCAGCGTCCTCAGAGCGGTGAACGCCGTGTTCACACTGTTCGTGCGATCCCGCTCTCGGGCATTTGCGGTGTTCCGCTGCCGTACCTCAACGATCTGTGGACGGATCTCGGTAGGAACCGCTACCGGTCGGCAGCTATACCTCTTTTTGGGAGCACCCAACTTAAAGGCACCATAGCTGTGGCTTGCCATACGGAAGGACTTGTCTTCGGATCCAGAACCCTCGCTGCCGTTGTCGTCGTCCTCGGAAAGCATGCTGATCTCAGAGCACAAGAAATGACCTGGGGTTGGTCGCACCATCGCGAAAGACATGCTCAGCACCTTACAGGACCCCTGGACCTTGCTTTTCAACCTCGCACCAGAGCGCAGAATATTTTCTAGTCTACACAAACACAAGAATGAACTCAATCCCTATTTCTAATCGTACACACCAGGACACACTAGTGTCGTTTGAGTCCAAGCTCCCGTTACCAGTTTTGCTTGAGGGATCCAACCAATCCAGCGATGCTTGACTGAGTCACTTCTGACTCACTCATTCACAATAAATGCTCTTCTCTCCACTGTCATCAGTTATTTGGGCTAACAGCATGCCAAGCCGCCTCCCAGAATCTGTATGTTCGCGCATGTGTGTGTGTGTGAATGGGTTTGTGAGCTCCAGATCCTTCAGTTTCCACGTGTGATTTCAGCTGAGCGTTTCCTTATGCCTTGGATTTATAGTCAGGGGGTGTGGCTGGGGTTCGCTCTCCCTTCAACCACCCTAGATGTGAAATCCAGTGAGCAAGTGGGAGGAATGAGAGAAAACGGGGACCTCTCTCTCTCTCTCTCTCTCTCTCTCTCTCTCTCTCTCTCTCTCTCTCCCTCTGTCTCTTTCACTCCACATTAGTATTTTTTAAAAACGTGACCCTGAAGTGCTTCCACAGAAGATTAATCAGTTTGATAGATCGGTTCGTTTCTTTCAGTGTATTACTTTTTTTTTTTTAGTCCTTTCACACTGAATTTTCAATTCAGTCCATTAACTCTCCATTTTTTGTCTACGCTCTCTCACTCTTTGTCAAAAACAGGAGTCGTCAGGGCCAGGTGCTCATGAATCAATCCAATCTGAACCTAAATACAGCGTTCAGTCTGTGGACGTTAGCCCAGATCGTTTTGGCTTTGGCACCACAGTCACAGGAGGCCTGACAAATGATTGCACAGTTGTTGAGGGGTAATATCACATGATATTATACAACATTCATAATAATAGTAATAATTTTCATCATTCATAATATTGGTTCTTGTGCATGGAGATTGTCCACTAGCAGCTCTAGTGCTGATTAAACAGGAAGTGCCCTGGGCTGGGGAGAGTTTTCACTGTAAGCACATAATGACTCTCATAATGGTTGAGTGAAGGCGATAGGTGGATTGGTTGTTTGAAAAGCTGTTTGACAGTCACGGGCACACTGACATTTAATTTGCCATACTTGTCAAACGTTGACAAAAATGGTATGTTATTGATCTAAACATTTTCCAAACATTTTAGGATCCCGATGCACTTACATTTTAGGGGTTCTGGTCATTCCTGTTGTACATTTTTGACCTTTTGAAAAAATTCTAAATTATATGATGGAATTATAATTCAGAGCGTACTCCAAAGCCACGCCTCATTCAAAACACATGATTGCATACAGCAGGGACACAAGATACGGCCTTAAACTACCTCATGTTTCAAAGCACATGACATTACAATAATAATGAACAAAAAACAACTTAAAGAGCACTGACCTGTACCACCTGACTGCTGCGGTTTCATTTCGGTGTTGATGGTGTTGACATTGAAACGCATAAATTTGAGTCATAAACTGCTCCGAGTATAATGTCAGGGGTTTCCATCCCTTTCAAATTGCAGTATGGCGTGAACACAGCATAAGCTCTTTGTTTTGGATCAGAAGGAACTGCAAAAGGTGGCTGCTGTTTCGGTTGCGATGCTCGGTGACTGATGTCTGTCTAAGGCCCCGATCACACCTGACGCGTTTTTTGCAGTGAGAGGTGCCTTTTTCAATTGTTTTCCTATGGCAGTGAGCGTTCTGCGGGCTGTTTATGCGCCCAAGGCGCCTTGCATTTTTACCGCCTGCTGCGCCTCGCGTTTTTGAAGTAAAAAAAAAAAAATCAACTCCAAGCGGAAAAAGCGCACGACGTCATCGCGTTTTTTCCCACTGCCCAATTGAATGAATGGAGAGCCGGGCCTTTCGTTGTGGTGACAGTTGTTTTGTTTTGACAGTTGTGGTGACCGCTACAGTTGTTTTGAACGCCCGGAGAATGCGATGATGGAGGATAAACTTGTGGTGCTCTCTCGGGTTACCAGGAGCTAACGACTTGGACCGTAACTACCACAATGTTAACAGAAAGTAAATAAAGTTAATAAAAAGCTGATTTGACGTTTACTTGACTGACAGGACAGCTGTTTCGGTAGTGGCCTAGCAACATAAAAAACGCAGCGCACTGCTCGTTCTGTGCTGTGCGCCTCGCAAACAAATCACCTACCCTGCCTTTAATTTAGATTTATTAATTTTTTTATAATCTTTTTAAATATTAATATTATCTCACCTACTTTTGCAAACCAGAGGTAATGTTTTGGAATGAGACAAACCAACTAAGACCTCAAAATAAAAGATGATTCATTTATAAAATCCATAGGCTTTATGCCGCACATCACATGACCAAACAGGAAAACCGGTCTCTTCACATCCGCTTGTCAGAGAAAGTGTTAATGGCAGTATGAACTGATGACGATATCTATTAATTTTTTTTAGGTAATCAGCTAACCTAGCTAGTTATTTTTTATTGTTGCCGTTTTATTCCATCTAAATATCGAATTATTATGTAATGAGAAGAAGACAATTAAACATTTGCATATGCGATGAGCACCGGTTATGGTCATCTTTGCTTGCTTCTTTTAAGGTATCTTGAGTGAAGCACATACAGTAGACTAGAACCGGAAGCAAAACAACCTGTTTTACAGAATACTGAAGTGTGTTGCACATAACCTCCATTGCTAATATGTGATGGTGCTGTTGTTTCCTAAAATTACGTCACTTCCTGTATGATAATGCCATTAAGAATTTTATTTTTTAATAATAACGATACGAATGACTAGCCTGATGGAATATGATTTGTGTGATATTAAGAAAACACATTTTGGTTACAAAAATAAATAATTTTCAATATTTAATTTTTCCCATGTTTTTTATCTAACCAAAATGCTTCATTTTTTTTAAAGAGGGACATAGTTGTAAAATTAGAATTAAATTACATTTAAAATGCATCCCTTTTTTCAATGATTTTGAATATTGTAATAATAGAAAAAAAAGCTATATGATTTCTTTAAAAGTTTCGTATTTCATCCAGTATATTGCGATATGAGTGAGACTATTTGAAGAAAATGCACTGCATAACAAGAATGACTAATATAGATAAAATAGTAACTATAGCATACTTCAGTATGAAAAAGCTTGCAAAAGCCCATTGCAGTAATGCTGTGTATGCCGAAACTTGATGTCTATAAATCAGAACAGATCGGTAGTTTGTTCTTTCCTACATCTGATTATCATTACTTTCTCTGGAACATCTGTGGTAAAACGTCATTTTAGCTTTAAGTGCCCTTCTTCTTGTGCCCTGTGTAGTTGAACTCTTCTGGCATGGGTTGGGAAACTGTCAAAATCCACCACTAATCTTTTGCTCAGGACTGCAGACAGTCGTTATGGATGTCTGCCGGACGTACGTCCAGTCAACTATCGGGGGACTCCGCTGTCTAGCCATAGTTGGGGACAGGCCAGCAGGCAGCAACCACGCCTGACAGGACAGGGCCTCCGCAGCTGGCTCATTTAGTGTAAGAGGAGACGGATTTAGGGGTGGAGGGAGAAAGACAGGGAAGGAGAGACCCTATCAGCTGTCTCATTTTAACACGCATATTGCTTTACTTGTCACGCAAGAGGTCTAATTAGTAATGAATTGTGATCTCATCGGTTAGATGTATAGACTGGGGTGGTTTCTCTGAAATGGGGCAATGCTATTTAGAGTAGGTCACATAAGCACAACCTCTCAATAGAGAAATAATTTGGCGTCTCGTCCAACTCATCTCTCCACTGCTGACTGGTAATTGCCTTTCTGTGGCCTTGCCTCTGACTTCCAACCCCTCTATTTCAGGAGCAGAAATGAAGTCAGTCTTCACTGAAATTCCATGCCGTAATCGTCCCGTTCCTCAGAAGCCAAAGAATTCAGACGGCAAAGCAGGTCAGTGGGGTTTTGAGATGGAAAAAGTGAACCGTTTAGAAACTTCTGGAATTCTGTGCCCTTCAGAGCTTTTCCGACAGATCTTACCCTATAGAACCTGAATCTATAATATAATATAATAAAATATCATATCATATATTACAAAATTATAAACGATACAAAATAATATTTTGTATGATGTACTTTACAACTGCTCTGGAACAATATTGTGAAAAACACTATTAAAATACATTTGAATTGAATTTTAAAAAGTTTATTTTCATGTTTTTACATCTAACAATACGGTAATAGCGAGTAGAAAAAAAAATTTGATTAGTTAAAGTTCCCCTATTATGCTATTTTAAAAGTGGCTAATTTTGTTCTGGAGGTCTCCTTCACATGGATCAAAAGTCAAAAAACACTTTAATTTTCTCATAATGTATACATTATATGTATAAACATACATACATACAAACAACAGCACATTATTCAATGATCAAACGACTCTGGTAAATCAGTCTCTCTAAATCCATCCTTTCCGCTAGCCTACTCTGCTCTGATTGGTTTAGATGCCCCAGTCTGTTGTGATAGGTTTACCGCTTACAGCGCCTGACGGAAGTTAAACACACATTACTATAACTGAACTTCAGCTCCGGAGGCTTCCTCACTCCTCAGAGATGTACACACTGTAAAGACAGTAGCGATGACGTCGATTTTATCTCAATTTGAGCGCGAGTCTGATGATGAAACATTATTCAACCTGAACCTCAGCATTAATACGTGTATTTCTATCAACAGACTGATATAGTATATTTCAAATTTATTGCGATGCACATGTGGGATCTGTATTAACTGTACCAATAACGGAGCATATGTTAGCCGAGCACTAATGTTAGTTGGCAAAACAAATCTTCCTCCGACATTTATCTTTACTCAAAAATACTAAGGATGACAGACAACCTGCATTAATAGACACAGTTTTAGGTAATAGTGTCCCACAGCTGATTTGCAGTAATATTTCAATAAGACAGTGGTAACGTGGGTTAGCCGGAAACTTACACAATATAAAACACTAAACTACATATTTTGAACACTCAGTAGAAAATATAAACATAAATAATTATTCATACTTACAGGTTGGGATTCTGAGGAGCCTGTTGGTCCAAATAAACTGGGTACCGACCCTTCTTTCCATAGCAAGTGTTTTGCGAATCCTGCGTTGTACTCTGAGATTTGAGAAGCAGTCGTCTGTAAAATTAGGTGTTTGAAGGCGGGACAAGTTGTTCAAGGGCGGACAACATGCACCATAGGCAGGCATTATGCAAATGTCTTATCTAGTGACGTAGAACTGCAACGCAGTGGGATTCGAATTACAGACGACTCTTTTAGGCGGTTCTGAGTCGATTCTTTCTTTTGGGAGACAGTAACTTTATTTATCGTGCACTTGTTTCGACTTTACAAATTTGCAGAACCTTTCCATTCACAAACAGCTCTATTACACACTGCATGAAAAAGAATATTCGAAAAAACATAATAGGGGCACTTTAATACAAAGTCAAAATTTTCCAGATAATATTTTAATACTTTGCATTGGCTTCAGTATACCAATAATATAAAAGCCAATTATTTAATTTGGCAAACAACATGTCTTTTATATCAGGCTTTTTCTCACACAGTACAAATCGGTCTTTATGCATGACAATATATGGCTGCCTTTACAGTATATATTAGGAAGGGGATCATCATATTTGGCGGGTCTGTGGACCCCTGCCATCATCATGTGTGACAGGTTTTCCAAAAACCCCTTTAGTGAACAGGCATTTTCTCACACACTGGAGTGTGTCACTCAGAATAAGTCATTACAAATGAACCATTAGACATGTTGCTTTACTCACACTGTGTAACCCAAAGAAGGCGTGTAGGTGGTGGTGTGGCAGGGACTGGAGGGGGGTAAGTCAAGGCCTTATCTTTGAAGTTTGCCTTGTAAAGCAGGCAGCTGGTGAGGGCAATCCCACTGCGGCTCTTCGGCCTGGGCTTGTAAATCCACCTCCGCCCCTCCTAACTGGAGCCCTGGGACTAACCTGTGGCCCGCTAACAATGGCTCACTGCTAATTTAGTGACTCTTTTAAATTCAAAGCATTCTCCTTTTTTGTTAACTCTTCATTGTGGGAACACTTCATATATCTGCTCCAGGTGCCACCACCAGAACAAAATCTTAAAACATCTGCTCATCATCTTGGATATAATCACTTCACTAATTTAAAGCTTCACACTTTCTTATTTTAGTCAATCTTAAAAAAAAAAACGATATAAAGATTTTTCAGCAAATTTGTTTGAAAATATAATTTTTGCATTATTTCCTGTTACTTTTTCTTTATTTTTTATTACATGCTTTACCAATAAATGGAAAGCAGTGAGTCAGAATTAAATGATCATATAACTATACTGTAGGCCATAATTTATATTATAAGAAAATTACATGGTTATTTCAAGAAAAACACAATGTTTTCCTAGATATAAACTCTTACCTAAACATATATAGAATAGATAAAAAACAGTAAATGTTAATAATTATTGATTAAATTAATAATAAACTGATTAAAATTATACAGATATTTTCATTACACAAATAAAATGATGCTGCTTTATTGCAAACTAGTATTTCTTATCATATTATTTTAATGCATAATTGTCGTAATTACAAATACACTGCGGTTTGTGTTGCAAATAGTTTTACTGTTTATGTGGCTAATGAATCAAAAGTCTTACACATTTACAGAAAATAAATTACTTCCATGTTGCAAAATAAGTTGAATAATCAACAGTCTCCTAATATTTTTTTTAAATGTCAGATTTTTCAGACTTAAGTAGAGAAAAATCACACATTTACAGGCACAACTTTTCAAAGGGGTGGCTAGCTTGGCAGGAAATTTGCAATTTGCAGCTATTAGTTTTTATTAATGGTGATTACCCTGCGACATTGCCGATTCCTGTTTGACCAAGGCAGAATGTCAGAGTGCAGAAGGTCACATATGTTTTCATTACAACATACACCAGCATGGTCCATGAAATATGTTCATTACATTACACATTACGTTTAAAATATGTTCATTACATCATGGAGCGTAACAGTGATTCATAGAAATCTCTGAGGAATACAGTACGTGAGTAACAGTGAGTGTTCAACCTTGACTGTCTGTCCTCAGCATTTATCTTTAAGTTATATTATATTGCAATTTAGATGCATCAGATAATGTAGCTGAAATATGCAGTCATAATTGTGTGCAAAAGTGAATGACCTCGCTTTCTACAATTTGTCTCAGCTCAGTAGCAGCCAGAAACACACAGACATCCTGAACATATCTGAACGGAAATGGACCTTAAATGGAAACTGGAGGTTTTCCTTTTGCCGTTCATTCCATCATGGACCATTTCCAACACCGTTTCATCTCCATCAACATTGCACGCCCCACTTTGCTGCTTGTGGTCATTTGTAATGTAAGCAGTAGCTAACTGGTTGCTTATATCATCTTTTGCAGTGAGACCAATGAGCTAATTTTTTGGCTGTACAGTCCTGTTAATGTAGATTAGGGCCCAGAAATAAGTCATCCATTTTGGGTGTGGGTGAGTACATGCAGATGGATTTTTTAGAACAAACATTTGCTGGGAACTCTCAGGGCTCCATTATGTATGGCGTAAAAAACAAGAATTGAGTATAATGTACAAGTGTGTCTGCTTTATCCTCAAGCGTTGGCTTGGTTGTTTCTTTTCTTTATAGTGTTTGGCAAAATTGTTCGACTGTAGTGGCCAGATCAGAAATATGAAAACCCTTAATGCAGGCCATAAAATGTTCAAATGATTTACAAAACGGCTTCAGTAAATTTGGCGTTGAAGCTTATAGTAAATTGTCAATAAAATGTATGAACTTTCAAATGTACTTTTTGAAGCCTAACAGGAAGTTTTTGCTGATCGTTTATGATGGTGATTTAGTATGTCATGCGGTCTATTCATAATTTAAACTGATTCCTGTGTGTGTGTTCGCACAGTTCGAAGGATCCTTAGGACATGTGCTTGTCATTATCCATTGAGTAAAAGCTCTGAGTGAGTGTAAAGGAAATCCACAAGGCATATATCAGTCATATACTGGCGGAACATTTACCCTCACACATCCCTTTTCAAAACGTACATCCTCGATAGCATCCAAAAACAAATAATTGCGGTCACTTCGCCATCTGAAATGAATTGCCAAATTGCCCTCTTAATGCTGGCTCATTTCAGATGAATTTGTGTTGCTGAGTTATGCCTGAAACCGGCCCGAGACAGAGAGGGGACATCAGCACTTCATCAGCACCACAAGAAAACTTTCTTTAAAAGAGTTTCATCAATGCTGGATATGTCATCGTGGGATGTTAACCGATGGACTTAAGTTATGGACTTTATATGGGTCATTTGTAATGATAAAGCTGACAGTTGCAATTTTAAGGTGTTTGATGAACAGAGCAGAGACATTATGATATGAATGGGAGAAATCATAACACTCAGTATGGTGCATGTAGTAGGTCGTAGTTACACGTAGTTTTTCATAGAGGCATCACCTGTTTGTTTACTCTAGATTGTGCATGTGAATTTGGTGGAACAGCCAGAAAAATACATATTTGTGGCATAATTTGATGTAAAGAAAAACTATTTATGAGACTATTGTTGTCATATTTTAATCCTCATTTGAATTTGAATGTAATATTGATGGTTGGTTTCATTGATTTGTTCTTTCCCCATTCAAGTAAATGGGAGCTGTACTTGCATTACTGGAAATAGCTGACCGGATGTGCCCAAGGTGGCATTAGAGTGGACTAAAACGGGATTTTGTTGTGGATTTCTGAGGTGACAGAGAGCATGGAAAAGGTATTTTTCACATCCTCACTTATCACACTTAAACTGGACTCCCTATTCCAACAATATTATGAATTCTAAATTGCATATCATTTAGATTATCCTTTATCATTTTGGAGTGTTTCATTTGATCACATCCTCTACTGAGATGTAACTCACTTAAATAGATGTGCAGTTTTTCCTCAAGATGGTTTGGAATGGTGCCTTGTTGATTTAACCTTTGCCCTGAAACCATCTTCCAAGAGGCTCATGAATAAGTTCAGCTGAAATGTCCTCACGGCAGCCTGCAGAGATTACAAATCACACAAATGTGTTTGTAATGGCTGTAAAATAGAAAATAAATGCAGGGAAAGTGCAGTTTACAGCTCAAATCCTCTGTACGCTTGATGAAATACAATAAATTATGTGCAAAAAACCCTGCCTCGCTCTGCGCTGGAGCTTGAAAAATATTTGTATAATTTTTTTCTAGAAGTGAGGTTCTTATTTTACATTTAAGCTTAGCATTGCCTGGCTATATCTTTAAATGGAGAGGGATTTTTTAGGACTGAATTGAGAATGTTTCAAGACTTTTATTTATTTTCACTGAAGCACTGATTAGTCCTCTTCCAAACCTTTCAATGCTGCCCTCAGAAGTGAATTATGTGCTTGGTATGCTTCATGGGGTAAGATGTTTTAAAATAATGAAATAATGAAAGTTTTCTCCTTTTTTTACACTTACACTGATGTCTGTATCAGTTGGACCAAAGGGAAAACAAGTCATCTGCTTTTGGAGAAACACTGGAATGTGAGAAGTCTGCATCATCATTTCATCTGGCTGGTTCGCAGTGTACATTTTTACACAGTTCCCTTTTGAAGTGGAACTTCGATGCTGCGTCTTGATATTGGCGTGACCGTGTCTGAAGCACTTGTAAACAATCAGCAATAATTATTGGCAGCTGGCAGTCCATGTCACACACGTCACAGCCTGTGGATATAAAAGGTTGCCTGAGTTGCAGGTCATCAGCTTTTTTGCCTTCAGGATCCGCTTGTTTGTATGTGTGTATAAGATAAGAGTCTGTTGTAGCGAGTTTGACTCTTGAGGGAGCTGGATGTGCTCATGGCAATGTGTTTGCAGTAGGAGGCTCTGTTATTGCTTGATTCTCTTAGTTTAGAGGGACAAGAATCTAGTGTTTGTACGGAGCACGTTCAACTTTCGAGGGAGCTGAATGCATTCATTCTGATACTGTACGTTCGCTCTGGGAAGCTCCATCCATGCCTGACTCTCTTTTGAGGTATGAGAGTAAAAAATCTGCACATCACGATTCGGGTCAAGCGGCTGCTGAGGCAGCAGTGCTGCAGGGCTGACATATTTTTTTGTCAGAAACTTCACTTAAAAAAAAAAAAAAAAAAAAAACTTTGTTAAAAAACTTTTTTGTCATTGACAAGATTAACACTGCTGGTTTGTCTGTGCATGACAACTCAAACCATTGACTTGAGCCATTGAATGTCCCCATTATCTACAATAGGCAGGTGAGGAGAGAGACTGTAAGTTTGGAATATTTCCAGCCGTCAAGTTCACTCTGAAGTCATGAGCTAAGTGGCCTCAGAGCCTTTCAAGGCTCCGGTTCTGTGACTGCGGATTTGCTTTGTTTCATCCACCGCGCCAAAGCTAGAACTGACAGAGGATGGAGGGTCTCCCAGCCGGTGAAATGTGCTTCAGCCACTTTTGTCTACTGTGCTCATAAAGTTCAACCATATATGCGTGGACAGAGGCTCCTTGTGAAAAACAAGATGGCCATGCTGAGCTTTGCCAAGAGAAACACAAGTAGACAGAAAAGCGTGCGCAACCCTGAGGAACATTCTTCTCTTCATGGCAGATCCATCATTTTTGAGTTCCACATGGTTTGTGTCTGAAACGTAATGTGGTGTATTATAATGTGTTGGGTTTGTGGAGTTTGTTTAACCTCTCTTCTCCCTCTCTGAACCTGATATGCTCCTTTTTTTGCTGATTAAGTTGTCTGATATAATCCATTTCATACCTTTTATGTGAGTTGATTTTGTAATGGCATCTTTAGCAACCAATGCCACACAAAATACATGATTAAAATAGAGTATTTTTACATTCTCCAAATACGTTGAAAATTAGTAACTGTCTGTTCAAATGTCATATCCAGAATTACAACAGAGTATTATTATCTATAAAAACTGATGTTTGATTATTTGTGGTGCTTTTTTATTCACATATATGCAGAGAATTTGAAGATACAGAATGTTCTGTTCGAGCCCACATACACATACGTGTGGTTTTTATGTCAGTAAAGTTTAATATCACTCAAAATGTATTATGCTGAATATTTTAGATGCTTGGAAATGCAAACTTTCAGCCGAGACCGTTTTCCATCTTATTTTTCACTCAAGTATGGTGTAGATACTAACATCTAACTTCGGATTTTGCTTGAGAAAAGCGCATGGTTATTCAGTGTTACGTGATTTAGAAGTGAGATTTAACAGTGATGGGATGCAAAGATCCATATTTTGTCTTTTAATAAAGTGTACTAAAGAAGTGGAGGATCACAAGGCTTACATTTTCCCTGATTTGCTTTTATTATTGAAACCTTTCTAAATGAGATATGGCTTGTTTCTGTTTCCTATCTTTCAGATGAGTGATCTTATATACTCTGAGTTCTCAACTACTGCCACTGTGCAAGGATTATGGGCCTCTTTTAAGGTTTGTTTTATTATTAAATCAATCATTTCGGACTTGATATGATTTTTACCTGATGAATATCCCTCACTATATCCTTGAAAAGAAGGCCAAAGATTTTTATTTTATTTTATATAAATAAACTAATTCCCCTATGTATTAGAGTAATGGTGGACGAGGCACCTGTGATTTCTCACATGTATTTCACTTGGAGAAATCTAAGGAGATTTGTTACAAAGTCAAAGTGTAAAAGCACTACTGTAAGAGCAGGTGCTGTAATGTTTCCTGTGTAATTCATTTTCTTACGAGGATACCCACGCAAGCCACTTTAGCTGTCAAATACGGATCATGGCAGCCGTAGTAAAGCAGCTCTTCCTGCTTCCCTTCCTTGATTACCCTTCATAACCATAACTTGATTTATCCCTCCCTCATTCCCAAGCGTCAGCTGTGTATTGACCTTCAGCACAACAGGAAACCCCCAGAGTGCCATAAACCAGAAAGCCAGAGTCCTCAGCTGGAAAGCACATAAAGGGATAGTTAACCCAAAATTAAATGAAAATTTCTATCATTATTTACTCACCATCATGTTTTACCAAACATGTATGGCTTTCTTTCTTCTGTGGAAAACAAAAAGAGAAGTTTAGCAGAATGTCTGTGCTTCTCTCTTCCATATGACCCCTTCTGAGGGTAGTCAAACCAAAAACTTTAGATATACAAAGATGGTGCACTCATATTACTTATGAATGGGAGAAAGTGTAACCCACAATATGGCGGATACGTACCACCTTTCAAATAAAAGGGCCAAATGCTAATTAGTAAAATCATCGTGTCACTATAGCGGCGAGAGGCGTTTCAAAGATGGCCGCCAAGTGAAATTACTTGCCTTAAAGGGACTTGGGTCAAACTCAACAAAGAGCAAAAAAAAAAAAAAACTTAAAATCCTCATAAAGTAGTCCATGTGATTCACAAAACCATATAATAGATTTGTCTGGTGGTTACACTGAAATTGACAGAAAATCTAGCTTGACAGCCATGATCACCATTCACGTTTCTTGTATGGAAAAGAAAAAATATAAATAACTTAGTTTAGGATCCAATTCGCACACTATTAATTAACTAGTTGCATATTAGCATGCATATTACTAGGATATCGGCTGTATATTAGTACTTACAAAGCACATATTAATGCCTTATTATGCTGCATGACCATATTCCACAACCCAATACCTAAACTTAACAACTACCTTACTAACTATTAATAAACAGTAATTAGGAGTTTATTGATGCAAAAGTCATAATTACTAATTAATATAGTAAGAATGGGCCCTAGACTAAAGTGTGAGCATAACATCTTTTGCGTTCCACAGAAGAAAGAAATACATTTAGTTTTAAAAGACAAGACATGACAATGAGTAAATAATCACAGAATTTTCATTTTAAACCATATCTCCGAGTCAGACATAATGGCTTAGAATTATACATCGTGATGTCCCCTCATGTTGCATTCATGTTTGCACGTGTTCATGTTTGTTATCATAGTTTGCATGGACACTGGACTGATGCCCTGCACCGCAGTAAATCTCTAAACTTAAGAGCTAAGCAGGCTGTTTAACACTCTCTTGGGATGCACAGAATCACCATGAAATTAATCTCTGGGTCGTCTTAGTATAAAACACATGCTTGACAAGTGGATTACTACCAACAGATGGCATTGGACTAGTCTTGATTCCAAACATCAAAAATTTACCAAGAAACTGATCCCTAGTTGAAATAAAAAAGGAGTAATAATGAAATATGACTAGATGCACTTACACATGCTAAAGCTTGTTTAATTATGTGGTTTATATTAGTGGGGCCAATTTCAAAAAAAGAAATAATTTGTGCTCCATGACCTGTTTGCTTAGATGAAGCGCAACTGAATGGAAAAGAATGCAGGGACTTTTGGGTCGCAAAGGGCTGGTATAATGCCCTTTTCACAAGATGTAAAATAAATCTCTGATGTCCCCAGAGTGTGTATGTGAAGGTTTAGCTCACAATACCCCACATATATTTTTATATAGCATGTTATAATTGTCACTCTTTGAGGGTGAGCAAAAACACACAGTTTTTGTGTCTGTCCCTTTAAATGCAAATGAGCTGCTGCTCCCGGCACAGAGGGCGGAGCTTCAACAACTCCTGTCAATTTACCTTATACACACATGCACTGAAAATGTCAAAAACGTTTAGCCTTTTATGTTCAAACCGGAGTCAGAAAGATGGAGAGACTCAAGTATGGAAGTAAAATAATGCCAAATGTTTTTGAAACAAAAAGCCTGTTGAATTGCACTACTTGAAAAAAATATGCATTGCATTAACCATGCTTGCATTTTAATGCATTGTATTTTAGGACTTGCATTTTTTTTATTGCCTCAAATTCAACATGGTTGAATATTTAAGCTGTGAATATTTCAATTCCAAAACATTTCAAACACATTTTCATTATTAAAAAATTCAATAATCCATATTCACCTTTCATATTTCAATTCCAAAATATTCAAACGGTTTAGAAATACAACCTTTAATATTCAACAGGGAATTTTCAGTCCCATTTTATTTCGCTTTAAAAATTCGCTTCCTCAAATTCAGTGGTTAAAATTCGACAGTAAATTCAACATTGACATCCAGGAACTGCAGGAAAAGCAGTAGATTACCGAGCATAATCTCCACCTGCTGTTATTCGGCCTCACCAGCAGGGGGCGCAAGCGCGTGTTGTTGACGAAGACGAGAGCAACAAGTTCATTCATAAAAACCCGTTTATAGAAATGTAAGTGTATTTGTGATTATTACGAGTGCTGTTTTTACAGCTGAGATTATAATGTTATTCCCCCGATGCTGATGTACAGATCAAATGTTACATTTGAAGTAGACATATATTTCTCTTGGTTGTTTAGTTGCCTTAACATTATATCACTGATGTGCTGCAGTAGCCTACTAGTGTTTCCCTCAATACTTCAGGGTTGCTGGACATATAAAACGCTTAACGTATAGCTTAATGGACTAATAGTGATATAAAAGAGCAAACTCGCACTTTATTGAGAAGGCTGTATAGGTACTATATGGCTACGGGCAGCAGACTAAAGATGAACTTAACGCGCAAGGTTTCACGCCAAGTTTCCCTGTGATATATGGCATAAAGTTGGCTTGACATTAGACATTCGCACATTTAGGGACCGTCTCTAAAGTTACACACGACATTGGTACACACGTTTCTAACTTCAATAGCATTGGAGAGAATGACTTACAGAAAACTGGTAGGTCAGGCATGATATGCATGCACACCTTTTATATTTTTGATAAGTTGAAGTTTGCTATTGAAGTTAGAAACGTGTGTAATGTTGAATGTAATTTTAGAGACGGTCCCTAAATGTGCGGAAAGTCCAATGTCAAGCCAACTTTATGCAAGTATCCATATGCATAATGCGGGTGGGATATGTCCCACCACTTTCTGCCAGGGTAGATATTGTCCCCACCTCGCAGCACGGATGTACAAACAGCCGAAATAAAACAATTCCAGTTAACCAGCAGAGCATTCATTTAGTTCGTTTGTTAAACAAGAGACGATCTAGCGCTGAAATGTGTATGAAATCAAGTGCTCATTGCCACTGCGATCAGTAGTGCGGATAGAGTATGTGGCGAACACTCTTCACTCAGACGCGCTTCAATCAGTTGCGGAGACTCTCGTTCCGGTGAAATCACAAAAACAAACTGCACACAAAGTGTCCCAGCTTGATATACAAACCACTGATAAACATAATCGGTTTTGATGAGGAAAAAAAAACTATACGAGTGCGGATTCGAACCCAGAACTTCTGACCCTCATGGCTAAAGTTCTACCACTCGACCATTAAAGTACATTTATATTTTAAGTCGGATCTGTTCATGTGAAAATTCCATAGGAAAATTCTCGGCACTGACAACATATTAGATCTCATTAAACGACAAATGAAACCCAATGTAGACCTAGGCCACTATATTTTTGATAGCTGGACATCGTAATGTTACTGTACACATCTGACTTATGATTTAATATTGTATTAGCAAAAACACACACACAAACAAACCTGCGTGAAACTTTGCGCATTAAATTCATATGATTCTGAGTCCGTCTGCTGGCCCGTAACCACATAGTAGGCCTACTTACAGCCTAAAGTGCGAGTTTGGTCTTTTATATCTACTAGTCCACGCTACGTTGAGCGTTTTATATGTCCAGCAACCCTGAAGTATTGAGGGAAACACTAGTAGGCTACTGCAGCACATCAGTGATATAATGTTAAGGCAAACTAAACAACCAAGAGAAATATATGTACTACTTCAAATGTAACATTTGATCTGTACATCAGCAACGGGGGGAATAACATTATAATCTCAGCTGTAAAAACAGCACTCGTAATAATCACAAATACACTTACATTTCTATAAAATGGGGTTTTTATGAATGAAACTGTTGCTCTCGTCTTCGTCAACAACACGCGCTTGTGCCCCCTGCTGGTGAGGCCGAATAACAGCAGGTGGAGATTATGCTCGGTAATCTACTGCTTTTCCTGCAGTTCCTGGATGTCAATGTTGAATTTACTGTCGAATTTTTAACCACTGAATTTGAGGAAGCGAATTTTTAAAGCGAAATAAAATGGACTGAAAATTCCCTGTTGAATATTAAAAGGTTGTATTTCTAAACCGTTGAATATTTTGGAATTGAAATATGAAAGGTGAATATGGATTATTGAATTTTTAATAATGAAAATGTGTGTTTGAAATGTTTTTGAATTGAAATATTCACAGCTTAAATATTCAACCATGTTGAATTTGAGGCAATAAAAAAATGCAAGTCCTAAAATACAATGCATTTAAAATGCAAGCATGGTTAATGCAATGCATATTTTTTTCAAGTAGTGCAATTCAACAGGCTTTTTGTTTCAAAAAACATTTGGCATTATTTTACTTCCATACTCAAGAAGAAGTGACAACATGTAGACAACATTTCTGAGTTGATGAATTTATGTAGCTTATGTGTAGTTATCTTCTAGTCATTGATTAGCATATTCTGTAATGACAATCTAAAAATCGTTGTACCCGGGGGCGGGGTTTATGTAAATTCTATGTAATTCATAATTATGTAATTCTATTAAAATGATACTTCCACCCCAAAATTTAAATCACTATCATTTACTCACCCTCAAGTTGTTCCAAACCTGCATAAATGTCTTTCTTCTGCTGAACACAAAAGAAGATATTTTGAAGAATGCCATTAACCAATCAGTTGATGGTGCCCATTGACTTCTATAGTATTTATACCCATGTTCTCTCAAAATATCGTCTTTTGTGTTCAGCAGAAGAAAGACATTCATACAGGTTTGGAACAACTTGAGGGGGAGTAAATGATGAAAGATTTTAATTTCATTTTTGGGAGAACTATTCCTTTAAGTGAAATATTCATATTTCTTAGATTGACAAACTGTAGTTTAAGATTAAAATGGCTTGAAATGTTAAATGTTCTTCACAGAAACAAGGGATATCATAAGAGTTTAACATGAAGCTCATTGGCTAGAAAGATTTAGGGCCTTGGTGTTACTCCCAGGTCTTATATGGAGTCTGAACATGTCCTTAGTGGATCTTTAACGGTTCAGGTTTTCTATCCTAAACGTTTCTTTCCAAACACGCATAAAAGCATAAATTCATACTTCTGCTAAAGTATCTGGTAGTGCCAAAATTTATACAAAGGACAGAATGTTTCTTTCCTTCTCAGATTTCTCTGACTGTCCAGTCTCAGCACGGTGATTTAATTCATTGAGCTCTAAGAATATACTGTGCATGGTGTTAAAGAGAAATATTGATATGCAGTGTGTTAAAATTCCTTTCATGCTTTTTGACTTTCATTCTCATAAAAAAAACTATAGGGCTTGTAAAGCATCAATATGTGTGCCATGACACTAAAACCTTTCTCATAGTTGCACAACGAAAGATGAAAAACTTTTTACAGTTGCTGCTTTTCACTGTATTTTGAGGACCTCCCATAAGACTGTTTAAACTGGGTTTGTCTCCTTAATATGTTCCAGTTTATGAACGACATGAATAGTTTGACATATACACTTCAATTACTTTAGGAGCTAATTTTCTTAGTCCCCTTATAAAAACTCAACTTACATTTTTTCCATTAACTGAAAATAATTGTATTTCTTTGTAAGAAAATTAGGTTACTATTCACTGGACCAGACAGTAGTGGACCATTTGTTTTACTTGTTTTTTCTTTGCGTTTCGAAATGTAAGCACTTCATATACAAAGTACAAGTAAACTAACACTATTCAGGTGGGCAATATACATTTTCTCATTTCAAATGGGATGGAATGGAGACTTAGTTCAAAAGAAAGCTGGAACAACATGATTAGTGTTTTAATACCTTAATCCTCTTGCTTAAAGAGAATTAAAAACTGATCCTGATTTCTTTCTAAACAGAACCCTGCTTTTTAAATAAGGTGAAATGCAATGTTTATGTTAGTGTGTTAATGTATTGGAGCAAAAATGTAATATTTAACTCAAATGGACCATCACACTTGTTTATTTCCCTTGGAGGGGATGGGTGTATATAGAGTTCTAGTTTAAAGGATTTATTCTTTTTGGTTATTTTCTTACAACTTTGCCTTTGTAATTTACATTATACAGGTCAACACAATTCAAACTCCAAAAGAGCCCACCTCAGATTCTTGATGAATTAGCATTTACGTTCAAAACTAAACTATAAACGTTTTCTGAGATTGCCACAGTACCGAAGTTGTTATTTGTAGTGGGTCAGCAGGTACAAGTTGCTCTTAGCCTTAAGATAAAACCTGCAATTAAAGGATTCACTATTCAAACGTGCTCATGTATCATCTGACTCATTTCTGAGAATGGCCCAAAGCACACACACAGATGAGCTCAGCACTGGGTATGCGAAGACCAGCCTGAGGTGGCCAATCACTCAAAGCCCAGAATAAAACTTTATTCACAGAGATTTACCGATTTACAAGCCGGTGTCAGTGTCCAGGACGAAAGACAGGAGAGAGGTGAACTCATATTTTTGCAAGTGTTGAGTGTCCTCAGGAGAAGTAAAATTGTAGTTCACAGCTGTTCAAACACAAAGCTATTTCAGCGTGCTTAATAAGAAAAAGCCACAAGGGCTGCAAAATATAGTGTATTAAAAAGCTGTGTATGTGGAGAGTGGCAAAGATCCTAACACTACACTATGTCCATTAATCCTGATAAGCTTGGACCTTCCTCCCCTGCCAGCAACGGTCAGGAATCAAGAATATTTAAGAAAATAGATTTTTAAATCCTATAAAACACCATAGCTTATTTTTTTAGCATTTAAATAGCATTTTTTTTCTTAATTATTTGGGCTTAAGCATCACTTGCTCATCTCCTGGACAAATCTTTGGAACTTGTTTGTCACTTGTCCCATACTGTCCTCTGCTACAGACTGTGTTTGTTATTGAGGAAAGGTGTGTTTTTTACTTTTCGAAGTAATCAGCCTTCTGATTTTTGCCTGGCAGACAGAAAAACAGGCAAACATTCTGTAGACTGAAAATGAAAAAAAAATTATTTGGCCAATATAGCCGCATTTAAACTGCAGGTCTTGATGCCCAATTCTGATTTGTTGACTAAAGGCGATTTTTTTTTTGACGACCAGCTTACATAATCTTTTTCAAAAGTGACCCATATCCGATATTTGCATTTACACTACACACTTGGTGAAACAATGTTTACGAAATGATAATACAAGCTTTTGCTTACCGCACCATCTTTAAAGGCTTTTGTAACAACCCTGCATTTTTGCCTGCATTGTGTCTTGACCCTAAAGGCACAAAAGTCATAATTCTTCAGCATGACTCCATTAGGTTGAGCATTCATCCTCCATTGCGCCATTGGAAAAGATTGTGATCGCGGCTGATATTCACCAGAATTGACGTCATTCACCACCGTCAGTTTTTCAATGACGTACAACTCGCATTGATGGGAATATCCGATCTGTCTGCTTACATGGTAGATACAAATGTACTTTTCCGATTCAAATCAGATTTATTTCCACATATGAATGAGGCCTGAAACCAATCTGAGAATATCGGAATCCATGTGATTTTTTTTCCTGCTTACAGGTTTGTGGGTCTTATCCGATCTGTGCCACATGAGAGGTAAAAATCTGATTTTGGTTCACTTGAACCTAATGTTAATGTACCCCTTTTAGATTTAAAAATGTAATATATTCCTTTGATAGCAAAGCTGAATTTTCAGAAGCGATTACTCCAGTCTTCAGTACATGATCTTTAGAAATTCTCAGAAATCATTCTAATATGCTGATTTTCTGCAGGAAACATTTCTTATTATTATGTTGGAAACAATTGTGCAACTTACTATTACTGTGTTAACTGTGATACTTCTTCTTCAAAAGAACAGTTTATTTAAAATATACATCTCTTGAAACATAAATGTTTTTTACTGTCACTTTTGATCAAATTAATGCATCCTTGCTGAATAATACAAAAAAATTAATTAAAAACATCTTACTGGCCTCAATCTCAGTGAGGTCTTGAAGATAGTGTGCCTGGTATAATATTCAAAATATTTCTAAGAATGCCACAGTTTGTTACAGGAGAGGCTCCCACTCTTCTTCCTCCGGATCACCAGAGGGAGCTCTCTCCAGAATATTGACTGCTACTATTCGGACTATAATACCCATAGGCCCTCATACCTGGGACTGATTACAACACACCTGCTGTTCATCACACAAACACTATTTCAACACTCCACACACAGCACCGTTGCGAAGTCTTGATTTGCCGTGGTGATCATTTCTGAGTGTTTAATCTGTGGACTATTATTCTGTGTTTGATCTTGGACTGTTTCTCTCGTTGTTTGATTCTTTGCCTGTTTATTGGATTGTGATGGTCAGCTACCCGCCCAGACCTCTTGCCTGACCTTTTGTACTGTGTTATGTTTGCTGCCTGCCTCGACTTAGCCTGTACCTGTTTTCGACTCTGAGACAATAAAGCTGCATTCTCAATCCGACGACTCCTCATTACAACAGTGAGGGATAAGAAAGGGATTCTACGAGGAAATAAAAGAATTCCGACACTCATCCCATAGGTCAATAATATGACCTCATGATCATGACTTCACTGTTTTCCTCCTGAGCCAAATTCCACCTGCAAAATTTCTCACTGGGATATTTTACACGCAGCTATATTCACATATTTTAAATCAATGACAGTGACGACACAATTGGATCTTGGAGAGCGTGTTGTTTGGGGCAGGTTTGGTGTGATAAATATGGCCTGTGGAACAGAAGGTTTGAGCCCGCCAGAATCTTTCAGTTTGTGGATTGTATTAATGTTGGGAACACCTGAGCCAAGTTTTAAAAGCCGAAGAAAGGCAAGATCATAAACCGCAAGAAAACAATTCTAGGTTCGGTTGGTGGGTTGAAAGTACAGTTTTAACTGCTTAGTAGACAAACACACATGCATACAGCAAAATTGTTTCTCATATTTATGCCTGATTTGCATGATGTCTCATTTGATTCAAGACACATTTGTTGCCAGACTCTTGACAGGTAGATGATGTATTGGTTTTCCACGCTGGCTTTCAGCCACAGAGCCCTCATCATGTGGATCACTTTACCAGCCAACAGCACTGGATTCATGCCACACACAAGAGAGAGGATCCAGACCTTTCAGACAATTTAATGGCATTAATAAGATCATTCCCTCCTCTTCCAACCTCCCGTCAGTTAGAGTGATAACAACCATATGACATCATCACAGGTAATCTCCAGCTGTAGATATATGCGTCTTAAAACCAGTTATATTGGACTCTAGATTTCAGACCTCTGGGCTTACTTATTCTTCATTAGCAATAACTGTGTCAAATCTGTCTAGTATAAACCAGCATTAAAATACTGTTTTTAAACCAACTGTCAACAAGTTCATCAGCTGAAACGACCGAGACCTGCTTCCAGAGTCCTCAGGGGGACATGTCACTCTTAATAAATCAAAATTTATCCTACACTTTTTCAAATATGTTTGTTATGTGTTTTCATATGGAAATTATGTAGGCGTATATATGTAAATACAGATCACAGGTTGAGCCTGTTAAGAAACGGGCTCTACTTTTATTACGCCACAGCATTCACTACTTGCACATCCGTGCAAACTCACGTTTTTTTTTTAGTCATAAGATTTCTAATTCCGGAACCCAACTGTTGCAGGCAGACTCCAATGTTGAATGATGAAATAACCTTATAACAATAAAATACATGGTTGAGTATATAGAGCATAAGTACAGTGTATAAGTGTATACTGTATCATTTGAGAGACAACTTGCGTTTTTCTCTTTGGTTGCTGCTGTTAGCCTGTTTGAGTAATATATTTTTTTCAATCAATATGATTACAACACCCCCTGATTCCTGCAACTATTTTTCTTTCTGTTTTTAAAATTGTTTAAAATATACTAAAAACTGACCTTGAATCAACAAACATCTAACCAGGTTTTACTGGACTTGGGTGATACAGGTGAAGGGAGTGAGAAGATGAAGTGAAGAAATGCTTGATGCCAGTCCACCGGCTTAAACACAATCCTGAACTGTTCTCTAACACCACGTCAGAGATCTGTGCTCAGATCAGATTACACTCCTGTCTGTACTGATTCCACCCTGTGCTAACAGCAAAACTGACCCCTGACGTATAGTGCTGCCGTTCCCCTCCACATGTGGTCCTGATATCTCTGTGTTCAGGCTCAGCGTAAAGGGTATGATTTAGAGCTTTGGCGTGTGCTTAACCTTTATATTACTTCGATTCACCTCTCGCTTCACTGAATATGAAAATATTAGCATAGTTATATATAATATAGAAAATATGAATATTAAAAAAGTAATGACAGAGCTGCAAGTGGCTCTAAAATTCCTTTATGCAGCATGAGGGGACTTTTGTTATCCTCAGTTATTTACGTACATTTCAAACTCAGACATTCTTGTGCTTATATAAAGTCAGACCCATATGTGAATCTGATTGCTTGATTCATTGAGTGTGTAAATGTTATATGAATTATTGATCTATATAAAGGTGGTTTTGCATATTTGGATGGCGGCAAAGCCTATCGTTTCCACATGAAAGCCGAAAAAGAATCCTTTCCATCATAACTGCTGTTTAAACAAAAGTATATTAAAACATATTCAAAGCGGTTCTAAAATGTCACATTTTTCACGGCTGAAAATATTTCATCTGCTTATTTGGCTGCATAGTGCACAGCACACATGTGCCTGTCACACATTAGTTGCCTCTCAGTAAAAGCTGCAGGTTTTTGTGAGCGATTCATCCCGAGCTCTGTTTATGAGACTTGACTCTGTAATTCTCTCTCAGACCTGGAGTCCCTACTGGGGTGAAGTGGATAGGCTTCCAATATGCATTAACAGAGGAGAAAATGTCTCAGTAGTTTTGCATTCCTAATTAAAAATGCCACCCAGTCTAGTGGACTTTGGATTGTGTCTAATAAGACTGAAAATCCCTGTTGTCTCTCATCAATTGCAGTAAAACTTTCATTAAACTCTCTGACAAGGCCAAGAATATAAAGAGCGAAAAATATTATACATGCTGTGCAAAATAAAAGCTGTGTAATTACAGCAGTGCCTGAACAGCAGGACACACAAATCAAACTTATGCAATACATCGTTTCAAGACCTTTGCAGTCAAAGCTCTGTATTTGAATATCAGCACTTTTGACAAATGTAAAAGCACATTATAAATACAGTTTGGATAATTATATTTTTGCTCAATTCCTCACAGCTGAATATTATAGAGAACAGATTTGTAAAGAACCATAAGTCATTCTTAAGACCATATTTATTTGAGTGATGTAACTCTCAGTACTCATATCAGTTAGATGCAAAAAACGTAATATAAAATGTGCATGCGTGGCTACTGTTTATTTTATGTCGGCTAGATGACAGATGCAATTGCATTGCAATTGCACAAAATATGCATTTCGATTATTAATGTTTGTAAACTCACAACAATCCGTCGCACTCAAATGTAAAGGGTTTTTTTGTGGCTCAATGCAGGGTTATTGTACATTTTTGTCATTTAGAATTTTAAAATAAAATATAAATGTGAAAATATAAAAACTTATTTTAATTCAGATAGTTAACTAAAAGAGGATTTTTAAAATTATAAATCAGATAAAATATTTTTTTGTGAATGTGAGGCAATATTGTAAAGCGCTTTGGTGGCCATTGGGTCTGTGAAAGCGCTATATAAATGCAGTCGATTTACCATTTACCATTTATATATATATTTGAAAAAACTAACAAAAGCACGAAAAACCAAACAAATGAAAACCAGGAAAAGATAAAAAATATAGAAATTAATTCAGAATATTAAAGGGCACCTATTATGACATTTAAAATGTTCCTAATGTTGTTTAGGGAGTCCCCAACAACAGTTTTGCATGCATGCAATGACAAAAAACACTTTTGTTTTCGTATAATATGCATTTATTTTTACCTGATTTGCTCACCGACTCCCAAATGAATCGTTCAACGACTCATTTTTCAAACCCCTCCTTTGCGCGACGCTAATCTGCGTTGATTGGTCAGATGACCCAGCAGTGTTTACAGAGATAATACTTATTTTTAAAACGGAGTACAATGATGCTTTTATCAATTAAATTGTATTATAATAATGATTATAGTCCACTGCTTTATATTTTGTTGTAAAAAACGAAAAATAAGATAAATAATTTAATGTTATGTTTAGCGAGCATAGCCCAGAGTTCATATTGTAAAAGCACAATCAGTCTTTGTTTGCGTTAGCCCGATGCATAAACATAACGTTTTTACAAAAAAAAAAAATGCAGTTACGTTACTACGAGGTATTACTCTATTCTTTAAGACAACTCCGAAAACAACGACAAACACTTCACATATCTCAATACAATTGTCATTGAAGACCTAGAAGCTAAACGGTGCTTACACAACAAACAAAATAATAATTAAGCATGCTACATAAAATATAAAAAGCAAAAATTATTAATAACACTTACAGGTTGTGATACGGAGGAGGAAGCTGATGCAAATAGCCTACACTTCGAACTGAACCTTCCTTCAATATCAGCCAGCTCGCGAATCCAAGTTTGATTGCATTTAAAAAAGCAATCGTCTTCAAAATGACGCGAACAAAGCTCAAGGCTCGGACTATACTTCTGTGGTATAGTGAATTGTAGCCACTTAGTCTTCAAATGCTCCTCCTTGGGCAGATGAAAAAAGTTGTCTTTTGAGTTGCACTCAGAACACAGCGTCTCGTCGCCCTGATGTTTTCCCTGCTGGCCTTGGAGCGCAATAAGTGGGCGTATCATATTCAAATAACTTGACAAGTTGACGTCAACTAGTCAAAGAAAAAGCTTCGGTCTTCTAACGATTCATAAAAATGACTCAGAGTCGACTCTCACTTTTGAAAGACAATAACTTTATATACGGTGCACTTTCATATTTCAAACTTTGCAGGATGTTTTTGTTCACCTAGATCTATGTTACACACTACATGAAAGGTAAATTTCAAAATTCCATAATAGGTGCCCTTTAAAGGGCACCTATTATGACATTTAAAAATGTTCCTAATGTTGTTTAGGGAGTCCCCAACAACAGTTTTGCATGCATGCAATGACAAAAAACACTTTTGTTTTCGTATAATATGCATTTATTTTTACCTGATTTGCTCACCGACTCCCAAATGAATCGTTCAACGACTCATTTTTCAAACCCCTCCTTTGCGCGACGCTAATCTGCGTTGATTGGTCAGATGACCCAGCAGTGTTTACAGAGATAATACTTATTTTTAAAACGGAGTACAATGATGCTTTTATCAATTAAATTGTATTATAATAATGATTATAGTCCACTGCTTTATATTTTGTAGTAAAAAAACGAAAAATAAGATAAATAATTTAATGTTATGTTAGCGAGCATAGCCCAGAGTTCATTCATATTGTAAAAGCACAATCAGTCTTTGTTTGCAGTTAGCCCGATGCATAAACATAACGTTTTTACACACAAAAAAAAAATGCAGTTACGTTACTACGAGGTATTACTCTATTCTTTAAGACAACTCCGAAAACAACGACAAACACTTCACATATCTCAATACAATTGTCATTGAAGACCTAGAAGCTAAACGGTGCTTACACAACAAACAAAATAATAATTAAGCATGCTACATAAAATATAAAAGCAAAAATTATTAATAACACTTACAGGTTGTGATACGGAGGAGGAAGCTGATGCAAATAGCCTACACTTCGAACTGAACCTTCCTTCAATATCAGCCAGCTCGCGAATCCAAGTTTGATTGCATTTAAAAAGCAATCGTCTTCAAAATGGCGCGAACCAAAGCACAAGGATCGGACTATACTTCTGTGGTATAGTGTATGAATTGTAGCCACTTAGTCTTCAAATGCTCCTCCTTGGGCAGATGAAAAAAGTTGTCTTTTGAGTCTGCACTTCAGAACACAGCGTCTCGTCGACCATGATAGTTTTCCTGCTGGCCTTGGAGCGCAATAAGTGGGCGTATCTTATTCAAATAACTTGACAAGTTGACGTCAACTAGTCAAAGAAAAAGCTTCGGTCTTCTAACGATTCATAAAAATGACTCCGAGTCGACTCTCACTTTGAAAGACAATAACTTTATATACGGTGCACTTTCATATTTCAAACTTTGCAGGATGTTTTTGATCACTTAGATCTATGTTACACACTACATGAAAGGTAAATTTCAAAATTCCATAATAGGTGCCCTTTAAAGCAAGAAAAATGCCCAGATATGACAGGACTATAATAATCAATGGTACCACAAGGTATAAAATTGTGATGAGATATGCCATAAGCCCATTAAAGCTATTGTCATTACATGCCAACCTAAACATTGGTCCATGATCACAAAAGTAACTTTGAATCACATTAGATTTACAGAAAGAAAGCCGGGTGATCGAAGACACCATCAAGGCCACCACAGAAGAATTAAATGCCCAAATTGCTGAGAAAACCAAAACCACACTGGTATTGTTAACAAGTGCATGATATCTTAATGGCAAGCAAATTGCAATGAAGCGATCATATGCCAGAACTACAAGAGTCAGACTCTGCATAGTACTAAAGAGGAACACAAAAAACATGTTTGCCAAACAAGCATTGAAGGAGATGTACTGTGAGTCGAGCAGAAAAATCTTCATCATGTTAGGAATCAGTGCATTAGTTTTCACCAATATCAGCCAAGGCCAAGTTAAACACACCAATGTACTTTGGACTGTGCAGGCTCCGATGAAGAACTAAAATCAGAAGGACTATAGAGTTGCCAAGTACAGTAATAAAATATGTTATAAATATGAATATATAGTAATAACCACTATAAGGTATACCTGTAAGTCCAATGATGAAAAAATATTCAGGATGAACAATGGAGATATTCTGTGAAAAACTTGCATTTAAAGAGCTCATGGCAGCTTTGAGTTTGGTGTTTTCCACAAGCTGAACATAGAAATTACAAGACATTAGACATTAGCAAAATCTAGAGCATCTACCAAATTGTAATTTCAAACCTATAATAGGATATTTTAACTACAACTATAATTTTACATTTAAAAAAATATACTTTCATGTAATGCATAATATTTGAATCACAGATTTGTATACATAAAGTTTTAGAGTCAGAGAAAACTATGACAATGACTGTCTACGCTTGTGAGCTGCTTTGAATTAAGTTAGTCCGCTGTACATTTTTGTCCTTAATTTCTCATGCTGCACAGATCACTGGCAATCTCCATCAAAATATATCTTCTGATTTATCTCTTGAGAGCTTTCAGACAACACAATGATGTAATGTTTAACCCTTGTGTGTCCTTGGACATTTTTGTCTTTTTCAGTTTTTTTTTTTTTTTGTTAAAGCAACACCAAGTAGTTTTTCAACCTTCATAATATATTTCCAAGACCCTTGTGATGGTACATCGACTTGTACCTAGGTTGAATGACACGTCTGCCATAGCCTGACGGGGTCTGTGTCGCTTTTACTGGCACTACGGAACTTCGGGGTTCAGGTAGTAACCCGAGCACAAAAAGAACTACAAAATTCGACTGCTTTACAGCATACCTCACTTGAGAAGGGAATGAAACGCTGTGTCGAAAGATGACACTTTTGGGGAACGCCTCAACCGTGATAGTGTCTGCATATTGAACTAGTCCAAGTTCGATTGGTGTTGAGTTCGGGCTAGCCCTGTCTCCTCACGTCTTCACGAAAGTCGTTGAGGCAGCCCTTGTGCCGCTATGGCAGGGGCGGGCAAACTATGTCCGCGGGCCACTCACGGCCCGTTAGGCTGTTTAATCTGGCCGTCGAGTATTAAAAAAATTGCCTTAAAGATCGCATTCATTTTGCCTTTTTCCTGAAATACTTTGCGTTATAATTTGTGATTAAGAGATTAATAAACCATTTTGAACTGAAAATAGGCCTATGTAACGTGACTCATGTAATGTAGCCTTATAATTAGTTCTACCAGAAAGACTCAGGAGAGTAAATACGGTGACAATTATCCATTTATTAACAACCCAGCAAGCAATAAAGTTCTTTGGCGTAGGCCCCGTCCGTAGCTCGCAATCTGAGGGTCCGGACTCTACATATCCTGCCTGAAGATCAAGGCAGGGGCGTAGCCGACCCCTTGAGAGGTATGGAAGGGACCATCCTGGTCATGGTGGGGAGGATGGAGGGGAGGATTCGACTTGGAGGTGGTGGAGAGGATGGTGGTGAATTGGAGCGTCAGCATCTGCGAACTCAGACATGAGTAAGTGACCGATCTTTTATACCACGAGTGATGGAATGTGATTGGATAGATAAAGGTAAAGTGACGTAACAATTAAGTCTTCCCGGCAGAACTTTATGCTAAAGCATTATTTTTACTGTCATTGTGAGGGGACAAGACACATTAACAAAGCCCTTTTCATCATGTTAGGCACAAGATTAATAATGAATGTGTACATATTGAGAATTAATATACAGTTTGTAGCCTTCAGTAAATTAAAAAAGCTCAGCTTTTTTCAGAGACAGTGCAAGATGAGGAGACTGAGAGAAAAAGGGTGATGGAGATGAGAGACCAGGTATTGACAAATAATCAACTGCTCGCTAACATGGTTTTAAAGCTATTTCTTTTAAACAGTCACGAACAGTCTCTGGATCGGCAGACGTGACGGGTCGCTGGGGGTGGCGCCGGCAGGGTGAGCAGCTCGGGCGAGGTCGGCAGAGCAGGGCGCCTGCGCGGCGCGGGCAGAGCAGGACGCCTGGGTGGCGCGTCAGGGATGGCAGTCACCTCCAGGATGGTCTCTGGGTTAGGAGTCACCAGACAAATCGTTGAGGCCTTTCTTCTCTACCTCCGTCTCCGGACTACCGGCCTCGAGACCACCAGACTCGGGACCACCGGCACTGGAAACCACCAGACTCGGGACCACCGGCACTGGGACCACCGGCACTGGGACCACCGGCACTGGGACCACCGGACTCGGGACCACCGGACTCGGGACCACCGGAGTCTGGATCACCGGAACAAGGTCCACCGGGACAGTCACGGAGGGAGTCTTCCTTCTCCTCCTCCGTTTCAGGACCACCGGAACAGGGACCACCGGAACAGGGACCACCGGAACAGGGACCACCGGAACAGGGACCACCGGAACAGGGACCACCGGAACAGGGACCACCGGAACAGGGACCACCGGAACAGAAACCATCTTCCTGGCCTCTCGCTCCTGCAAGCGAGCGAGACCCTCCACCATCGCCTCAAAGGTACTCCTATCATACACCCTCCTGAGCAACCAGTCCATGGGCTCGTCGAGTGCATAAAAGAAAAGGTCCTTAAGAGACCCTTCATTTAGTCTTAATCCCTCCGCTGCTCTAAGGAATTCGACCGCGAACTTCCTCAAATCAGCCCCTTGTTGGCGGAGGGAACTTAGCGACTGAAAACGAAGAATACGTTCATATTGGGGACACGAGACAGAGGGGGCTGGTGGGTGATGTGAAATCTTTCGCTGAGTCCTCGACATGGTCGGATCGTTATGTTACGTTATAATTAAGAAAACTGGGGTGAGGACTCAAATGCAGAAAGAAATAAAGATTTATTGTAAAAAAGGAAACAAAGTAAAACAAAAACCCACAAGGGGGAAAACCATAATATAAAACATAACCACAACTTCAAAAACAAACATACCAGAGGGTCACGGGAAAAGCAGGAGACGTATACAAGACAACAATCCGACACAGACTGCAAACACAAAGGAACTTATAAAAGGGACAAATCAGGCAGGTGATGAGGGAACAACAGGTGGGGCAAATGAAACCAATAATGAGATAACAGGGAGGGTTGGGATCGAGACAGAGACAGGAACACAAAAACCCACATGTGCTACACAAGACAGGACAGGCATGTGACAGGATGGTACGTAGGTGTAGTGTTGCTGATTGCAACAGCGCTGCTAGACTGCATAACTTTCCACCAGACTTGGAAATTAGGCGCCAGTGTTTGCATCCACTTGTGTGCCAAACGCTGCTCTTCCTGCATGGACTCCACAACTGCCGGCGCGTTTTGCTGGATATTTTTTTCACATAGTGGCAAAATATGCTTAACGTAGGTTAATAGTAATAATAATCCACTCAGATACTGGCCCCATTCTCTCTTGCGCGGCTGCTTCGCTAGCATCGTCGGATGCCGATCGCGATGCGGGAGTTAATGCGATGCAACACTGCAGTTTGAGCTAGCGGTTCGAATTGATATGGTTTTGGCTCTGTGTTCCACTTCAGGTGAAGGTGGGGGAGAAAAGTCCTCGACTTCAAATGACCGCTCGGTTGCAAAGCTACTTGCGTCACTCCAGTCACTCTCCATCTTAGCGAGTCTGACAGCAGCTGTCAATCACTCCGTCACTGCGGGTCTCAGGTGCATATTTTCGTCTCGTTTTCGATGTGCGGATGGAACACTGCCTGGCCCCACATGTGGGGGCAGACAGAGCAGCGTGCGTTCGCTGCTCATCATTTTAATTCCTCAGAATTAAATGCAGCCATAAACACTGGATAAGTGAAACACGGTGTCATGTGTCGATGCTTTAAATGAAAGAGGAACCGGGTCGTCTTACAGGGAATGAACTGTTTTATTAACCGACCTTGTTTATTGCTAAGCTACTTGAGCATAACACAGTCACATGCAAAAAACGCGCTGGCCGAGGCAACCCGCTGACGTCACCATTGCGCGACTCCCACAACCTGTAGTTACATATCACAACATCTCCCCCTTTTCAAAGGTTAAAGCTCGAACAGTTAAACAAGATGTACAAACACATCAAATAAAGATAAACATGAACATAACAGTCTCTGGGTGGTTGATGAATTACATCGGCATTACTTATTGTGATCTCAATTCCTATGGAACATAACTTGGGAACATAATGTATCTTTATTAACTGTACTTATCACTCAAAACAGAAATGCTGAGGAAAGTATCAATAAGTGTTCAAGTGTCTCTATATCTGAGAGGTACTCTGACCTCACGACCTCTGGATGTCACTTGAACAGTTCTCTGAGGGGACGGCTGGTGTGGTGAACACACCACAGGTGAATCTTTTCAGTCTCTGGACAGAAGCAGGGTCACCATGACTTGGTCTAGCAACAGAAGGAGGGCTGCTGGGCAGCTGCAGTGGAGATCGCTCAGGCTGCTGCTGCTGGTCTGGAGAGTCAGCAAGCTCCAGGACTGCCTGCAGATGTCTTCTATTGCGTCGCAGCACTGCACCATTGTCTGTCTTCACGATGTAAGACCGGGGCTCACTGCACTTGCTAATGACTTTAGCAGACGTTTTCCACCCCTTTCCTCCATCTAACTTCACTCTAACGGCCTGCCCAGATTGGAGTTCAGGAAGTGGCAGAGCAGAGTGACGGCGATCGTGGAAGAACCGGTAGGCTGATTTATTCGTAGCATCCTTCTGCTGGATTTGATGTCTGTCCACAGGAGAAGCTTGTAGTTTTCCTTCCAACATAGGAAGTGTGGTCCTAATGTCTCTTCCAGCCATAAGTAAAGCTGGGCTCACCCCCGTAACAGCACTAGGGGTGGCTCTGTAAAACATTAGAGCAAGATATGGATCAGGCTGCTTTAGGATGCGCTTAGCAGTCTGCACCGCTCTCTCGACAGCACCATTTTGCTTGGGGGTAATGAGGGCCGATAGTCGTATGCGCAAACTCATAGCTTTGGCAGAAGTCTTGAAACTCACCCGAGGTGAATTGTGTGGCATTGTCGCTCACCAGCTCCAGCGGTATCCCCCATCTTGCAAATATGCCTTTGAGCCTGGTAATGACCTGGTGGCTGGATGTTGAAGACAGGAGGGAAATTTCAATGTCCCTGGAATAATAATCAGTCACAATAAGATAATTCTGTCTTAGCTCGCACAAATCAGCAGCAATGCGCTGCCAGGGTCCCCCAGGTAAAGGTGTGGTGAGGAGCGGTTCACGTCTTTGAGTGTGTCTATTTTCAATGCAGACCTTACATGTTGACACTGTCGTTGTGATCTCTGCACTGATACGAGGCCACCATACGGACATCCCAGCTCGAACACGACACCTTGTTAGACCTTGGTGTCCCTCGTGTAGCTGTTTGAGCACTTCTGACCTAAGTGCAGTTGGGATAACCAGTCTATCTTGATACAACACTAGTCCATCAGTCTCAGAGAGGTGAGCTCTGGCAGAATAATATCCATGCAGGGATGGAAACAGCGATGTCCTTGGTGGCCATCCGTTCCTAATGAACTGCACAATCTTTTGCAGCTCTTCATCCACTAGCGTAGCGTAGCGGATTTTGCCAAGTTTTTGCGATGAAACAGGCGCATTTTCTACCACTGCCTCCACATATGCTTGAACGTCCTGGTCAGTGTGTTCATCACCACTGTCAGTCAGTGGGCTCCTAGAGAGAGCATCGGCTATGATAAGCTGCTTCCCCGGGACGTGCTCAGCCGCAACATTGAATCTCAGTAGGCGCATTAGGAGTCTTTGGCACCTTGGGAGGGACTTTGTCCAGGTCGTATGTATTTATGAGGGGTACCAGTGGTTTGTGGTCTGTTTGTAGAAGGAAGCTTTCCATGCCCTGCACATAGCGAGCGAAGCGCTCACATGCCCATACCCCCTGCAAGACACTCCTTTTTGATTTGGGAGTATCTCTTCTCTGCATCTGACAATGTGCGGAAGCAGAATGCAACTGGCTTTAACACACCCTCCTGGGGTTAGGGTTGAGGTTAGGCTATGAGTGAGTTTTTATAGTTTTTATTCAAAACATAAGTGTATGAATTCATGAGTTTATAAGTGTATGAGTTGGGCCGTTTAGTGAAACTGACGCATATACCCTATCTAACGGCAGATTAAGTAAATCTGTAAATCTTCATTATGAGTCCTAATCATAAATACAGTGCATGTTCACAATAACAGTTTAAATAAATAAAATAATGATTTAAACTATGTTTTAATTCTGAGATAAACATTTAGATTAAATATTTTATTCTCATTGAGTTAAACACTTAAACTAGGCTACATGAAATCATTACTGAGCAGTTACAAAAAAATGTATATTCAATAAACAGAAATATTTGTTGTGGATGCAATGCTTATGAACACTTTTCCTCTGGCATGCTGTGTTTTAATGTTTTAACTACAGAGATAATTGCTTATCATGATAGCTAATAGCAGATTGTCTGAGAAAATAGTTTTGTGTTTCTGTTTACATTAAAAAAATAAAAAAATAAAAAAATACTATTTGGCCAGTGGAAAAGATTGAGAAAAACTTTCTCTTAAATGTATTTTACACTAGGCCTATTTGATTTATTTATTCAAAAACAAGGCAAGGATAGGCTACTAAATTATTTTTATTAATGTAATGTGACGGCACATCCGTATTTCATATTTTCATAATGTCTTGTACCGTTAAACATCACGTGGATGAATAATCAAATGCAAATGATATGGAGATGAGGATATGCATTGTAAAACTAGGCGTTGTAAGCTCCATATATGGTTATTTCGGGGAGGAGACGCATGTGCGCACAATCTTCTGCTGACTGGGATTTATAAAGTGAATTATGTGCAGGTTCTAGCTTACGCACGGTTTTATAAGTCTGAATATTTTTTTTGCGTACGCCGTTTTTGGCTGTAGGGTGCACGTACACTTTTAGTAAGGATTCTACACACAGTTTTATAAATGATGGTAGTTGAACAAACTCAGGGTTACAGGATTAGTTTCGAGTTGACAAAACCAATCCAACCAGGCTTTGTTTGTACCATGATGCTGATCATGAACTTTCTCTGATATTCTTCTGGTCAATCTTATATCATAATCACAAAAATCTGTTTGTCTTTTTAACATTATTTAAAATAATAAATTCTTTAAATTCTTCTCACTGTCTTTAAGGAAAATAAATAAGGCTCTAATTCAGTCGCTTTGCATTCCTTGTTCCCCAAGAATATCCTCAATGTTATCTGGCAAGAAATGGACGATAACATTGAGGATATTCTTGGGGAACAAGGAATGCAATATAACAATATTCAGAAACTGTTGGACGAAAAATAATAAATATGAAAAATATAGGATGGAAGAAATAGTATACTCAAGATTAAGAATGGGACATACAGGATTGAATGCAACACTGAAGCTGGTAGGAAAATGAAATGGTTTATGTACAGAATGTCAAACACAGGAATATCTCCTACATCTAAATAAAACATGTTTCACATATTCCTGTGTTTGACATTAACAGAAATAGTATACTATTTCTTCCATCCTATATTTTTCATATTTATTATTTTTCGTCCAACCTGTTTCTGAATATTGTTATATTGCCATGACACTCGCTGTGAGAAATGCTGCAAGCAGAGTGATACAAACTGTGCAACGGTTTCAGTGCTGATACTGAGGGAATATCACATGGCTGGAAAAGGCTCTCAGCCAATCAGAATAGAGAACCAGAACGGACTGTTGTATCAATTAAAATACATTAGATCAAGTGTTTCATGAATAATTGCTCACAAAAAGTCATTTAAATTGCTGTTGATTTTTTACTATTTGTTTTGTCTTGGGATCAGTAACTGATCAACAATATAAGCAGTACAATACAGACATTTGAAATCATGTGAATTAATAAATAAAGGACAGATAAATAACATACAAGATAACTGTAGTTATATACATAAATATATTGTTCATTGACTTTTTTTACCGTCAAACAGACAAATGTGAGGTTTAAGCATGCAGTCACAAGCCCGTAGGCAGGGGGGGTTCGGGTGGTTCGAACGAAACCATTGTTTTAATCAATGCTTGTGACAAATATTCTGGGTTGCTTTTTTTAAAAATTAATATGATATACGCGCGGCACACACACACCTCCAGATAGCTTCGCACCGTCAGAAACAGAGGACAGGGTGTGTGTGTTCATCTGAGCCTCATTGGTCCGTCACTGCCTGTCAATGTCAGAATAATTGAGATGACCAATCAAATCAAAGTAGGCGGGCTTTATATTCACAGAAGCGGCTGAGCGCGAATTTTAGCAGCAGCGCGAGGCGCACCTCGACCATAGTTTATGCTCAAGTGCGAGATAAGATGTAAGTAGCTAAACTAAACATTTCATATTTGACAGCTGTTTTAGGTCATACATGTTAGAAATAATCAGGCAAACTAATAAACTTTGTCTAATTTCACAATTTTTAACGGAAAATAGGCCTATGTAACGTTACTGTCATTGTGAGGGGATTCTCGATAATGTTTTTTGTCCCCTCACAATGACAGTAACGTTACTATTTTCCGTTAAAAATTGTGAAATTAGACAAAGTTTATTAGTTTGCCTGAACACACACACACCCTGTCCTCTGTTTCTGACGGTGGTTATGGCCAGCATCTCCCGGCCGTGGATAAAACTTAATTCCTACAACAAGAGCGACTCAAGAGTAATGTCAGGTATATGCTGCGCAGCTGAAAAATGTATTCTACGCTCAAGTCAACAACACAATATCAAGTGTATCGAGGTAGTATCTTATCGGTATACCGATACCTTACTTCAAGTAAGTATCGTACTAAGATTATAAGATTAAGATTTAGTGCTATTCATAAAAAAAAAAAAAAATTGTATTCTGGTATATGCTAGGGGCGTGCATTGGCACTGCCCTCACAATTCGATTACGATTTACCTGGTAACCATTCAATTCGATTCTACGATGCTTCGCGATGCATCAAAATTCTGTCACGAGGCAATACACGCAGTCATATATTGAACAACAGATTTTATAGGCTGCTATGCGTGTATTATCACTCTCATGTATCTTTGACATAAATGTCATTAAACAACATAATATTGAATGGTACAGGGTATTGGATATGGCATTTTCAAACCTGAAAAAGAAAACATTAATCACTGCTTTCAGTGCTTTGAACGAGAAATGTTTCTCTTCTCTGCTTTGGAACCATTTGAAATTAAATAGTGCAATAATAACAGACAACTTTTTTTTGTTGTTGTCGTATTGCCAACGTGCTTGATTTTAGTGTGGCAGGTTTTACACATCGCGTAAGTTTTGTCTCGTTTCCCATTAACTTCGTAGAATCCTAAATGTGCCCAGATGTCCGCTTTCCAAGCTTTGAGTGCGATTTTAATTACCCGTCTATCGCGGTCATCTCCCTCCGCCTCAGCCATCTTGATTGTTGTTGTTGTTATGCCCCCGGAAGTAATTGAAACTTCACAACTTTATTGTCCAACCCAAGGCCAGAAAATAAACGGTGACATAATCGATCATGGCACTTTGCCGCATCGATGCTGAATCGTGCATGCCCCGCATTGCGATGCATCACCGAATCGATTATCGTTGACACCACTAGTATATGCTTCTCTGCTCGGCCATCGTACATTCACTATGAGTATCTCTATTCTAAGCAGGGCATCTATCTTGTCTGTAAACGCTGGCCACTCAGTGGTAAATTAAGCGACCCGATTCAGCCAGACGAAGGGTGCATGTCCAATCTCAGATTTGGGCATTCGGAACAGCTAAGGTCAGACATATTACCAAGCCTACTCAGGCTTCTTTCATCCACGCTTCACAGAATTATCCTACAGCGGCTGCTAACGTCCTTCTGGGTCGAAGTGGTGGTAAAACTTGTATGTGCTAAGTAACGAAGCTCTGTTGCGTCACTAAGGCAGATCTTGTCAGGCGGTCATTCTATTTCACATGTTTATCTGGCAATCAGTAGTCTCTAATTTCATGATTAAGGTCGCGCTCATTCCTGGCCACTGCAATGCCATATCTACGCTTTAGTCTTCAGGCTTCAGATGGCTTCACCCTTCAGCAACCCGGATCCATGACCCTGCCCTCCTCTAACAGAGATCATGTAAATTAAGTCAATCCAACTAGACCATATTTCACTGAAGGCGTGGCTCCCAACACCTTAAAAGCTCAGACTCCGCAGTATTTGTTATAATGTTTCGCTTATCTTTTCAGATTCCTCTTATTTCCCATCCTGATCATGGCCGGTTGTTCCTTCCTCGTCTACAATTACAAAATCTTGGTGTGGTAGGTCTCCGGTGTCCCCAGGGTGTGTGCGAGGGGTTTTGGCTCAGAAAGCCCCACAGATATTTTCATATTGATGCTGGAATTGTCATCGAGGGTGAGTGAAGCACACAGTTTTTCTATCCCTCCGATGCAGTCAGGCTAATGCTCCCAGCCAGTGGTGTAGTCTAGTTTTTTGTAGTGAGTCTCTTTGAGTTTTTAATATTCACGCGATTTGCACTCAACTGCAGTCTCTTTGAGTTTTTAATATTCACGCGATTTGATCTGTGTCCATTGCAAACACAGACGCGGTGAATTTATGAATGAAAGTGTGAAAGTTCTGTCACAAAATGAAGTTGTTACGTATCCTCGCGCTTTTTTTAGTGGGTATACGGAAATACTTGGCATTTCCTAGTGGGTATACGGCGTATACCTGCGTATCACGTAGACTACACCACTGCTCCCAGCACAGGGGGAGGAGTTTCAACAGCTCGTACTACAGCTTCGCTTACCCCTAACAGACAAATTTCAAAACTTTTAGCTGTTCAAATCCAAGTCAGTCAAAGATGGAGAGACCCAAGAAGTGTAAACATGAGACCTCACTTCAGGATGGTTAGTTCATGATTATGCAGCTTATACGAAGTTATCTTCTAGTCATCGATTTGCTCATTCTGTTTTGATATCTATAAATCATATTCTGGGGACTGGATTTATGTAATTTAGGGTTTGTGATGCCACTAACCCAGGAGGAATGCCGCTCAGCGTTTGTCGTAGTCCTTAAAGCAATCTCGTTAAATGAAAATCTTCCATGGTTGACCTTTGAGTGTTGTAACTTTGCTGAATGTACTCTAGAATTCAAGTTCTGTTATCACATTAACAATTTCCAAAATCAAAATTAGCAATAAATTCTGTTCCTTCTCATCTATGATTAAATTCCTTAAAATCTGCCCAAGTTATCAGATCACTCCCCCTGTTATCCAACCTAATGAAGCACCTCTATCTAAAGCCTGGTTCAGGGCTCATTTAGTGTCTGTCCTCAAAAGCTGCCATCTACCCTTTTCTCTATACTGGCCATTCCTCCAGATTGGGGCAGCCTCTACAGCAGCTGAACGAGGAGTTTCTACATCAGCCATTAAGATCATGGGAAGATGGTCTTCCTCTGCTTTTGAATCCTATATAAGAACCGATTCAAAAATTGACTGTCATACATCACTAGAGGGCAGTATTAGCCCTATGTATGACTTGATTTTTATTAAAATAAAATATATAATAAAATACTTGATTACTATTCTGGCCTATTCTGTTGGTCGGAGCTAATGACTATAAATTAGAAAGTTGTCCGTCTCGGGGAGTCCAATTTAACTACCGATTTTTGTGACTGTAGGTAAAACTAACCCCCCCTCGTTTGTCAAAAGCATTTTGAAAGTGACACACTTCCTGCTGCCAGTTGGTGGCGCTATAACTTTGACTCACATTAGTTACAACCATCTGATCGGCCTCTTACCACGAACACACTGCTGAAGTTTAATCAAGATCAGTTAATGTATGCAGAAGTTATAACACATCGTGTTTCTCTTTTCTCGCCATAAATTCATTTCCTCGCCACGGCCAAACCGTCCGAGATATCAAAAATCCGTCCGCAATTTAGAATCCTCCATGTCTTTACTTCATGCTGACCGAGTTTGGCGGCGATTGAATTAATTTTCTAGGAGGAGTATATCAAATTCCAGGGGCATGCGTTTTTCAATCAACCCATAATAGCCGACTTCCTGTTGGGCTGGCGTAAAATTGACCCAGGGAAAGTTGTTCGGCCCCGATTAAATCTATATGTGTACCGAGTTTCATACTAATTCATGCAAGCGTGTTTGATATATGGACCAAGTTTTCGGATCCCGTTCAAGGGGGCGCTGATGAGCTTCCCTGCCACGCCCAGGTACCAGCTTCAGTCCGGCCTTGATGGCCGTGGGTTCTGACCCGTGTGCAAAGTTTCAAGAGTTTTTGAGCACGTTAAGGGCCCCAAAAGACCCTGAAACCTTGAAAAACAAATATTAAATCCCATACACCCCACAGTGACACCCCACAGTGAGAGAGAGAGGGAGGGGGGGGGAGAAAATCCTCCAGAAATTCACATTCAAACCAAAATATCTGACTTCCTGTTGGTCGGAGCTAATGACTGTAAATTAGAAAGTTGTCCAGCTCGAGGAGAAGAATATATGTACCGATTTTTGTTACTGTAGGTAAAACTAATACCCCATTTTTGACTAAAGGTGGCGCTACTGAGCCCCTTACCACGCCCTTTTCTGAAACTTTGTACACGTGTACTGGCAAGTAAATGTCATGTCTGTTGAGTTTCATGCCATTTGAAACATGTTAAGAGTCTCAAAAGCATCAAAAAAGAATATTAAAGTTTGATGCGTTGCCATGGAAACAGTATTAAAGATATCAATAATCCTTTCACAGGTCTATATCTGCCGTGTGTTTACATTATACAGATAAAGTTTTGAGCAATTCGGGTAAAAATAAGAGGGTGATTTCAAAGCATTTTGAAAGTGACACACTTCCTGCTGCCAGTTGGTGGCGCTATAACTTTGACTCATAATAGTCACATCCATGTGATCGGCCTCTTACAACGAACACACTGCTGAAGTTTCATCAAGATCAGTTAATGTATGCAGAAGTTAGAACACACTTCCTGTTTTCATTATTCGCCATACATTTGTTTCCTCGCCACGGCCAAAGCGTTTGAGATATCAAAAATCCCCTGGCAATTTATCATCCTCAATATCTTGACTTCATGCACACCGAGTTTGGTGGTCATCGGATGAATTCTCTAGCAGAAGTGTTTCAAATGCCAGAACATGCGTTTCCATACAACCCATAATAGCCGACTTCCTGTTGGACTGGCGTAAAACTTAGAGCACGAAAGTTGTTCGGCCCGATGAAATCTATATGTGTACCGTGTTTGATATATGGACATATTTTCGAATCCCATTCCAGGGGGCGCTGGCGAGCCCCCCTGCCACGCCCGGGTACCAGCTTCAGCGCGGCCCTAATGGCCGTGGGTTCTGACCCGTGTGCAAAGTTTCAAGAGTTTTTGAGCAAGTTAAGGGCCCCAAAAGTGGCAAAAAACTTGAAAAAAAAATAAATAAAGAAGAAGAAGAAGAATAACAACAAATAATCCTTAGAAGAACAATAGGGCTCTGCGCCCTTTCAGGGCTTGGGCCCTAATAAGTATATGTAGTAATAAGTGCTGTACGGTATACCTGTAAGTCCAATGATGAAAAAGTATTCAGGATGAACAATGGTAATATTCTTGGAAAAACTTGCATTTACAGAACTCATGGCAGTTTTTGCGTTTGGTGTTTTGTACAAGCTGAAAAAAGAAATTACCACAAATATATAAGAAAAATCTAGAGAATTCACAAAATTGTAATTTCACTCTATTAACAGATAGCTGTGTTCAAAATATAAATATACAAAAGCTGTAAAACATTTGAATCACAGACCTGTATACATAAAGTTTTTGAGCCAAAGCAAACTGAATGACTATGTGTCTGACTGCTTATAAATTACTTAGAATTACTCAGCAAGCAACACTAGTCTTTATTCTCCCAAGCCTCAAAGATCACTGGATACCCACATCAGTAATCCAGATATATCTTCTGATTCATCTCTTGAGAGCCTTCAGACCAATGAAATAATACTTGTATGTTGCATGATGTAATACTTGTATGCTTAGTTTGGTCAGTAGTTTGGATGGATGTTGCCTTTACTTACTGGTCAAGTCAAGTCAAGTCATCTTCATTTATATAGCGCTTTTAACAATGTAGATTGTTTCAAAGCTGCTTTACAGAGTTAAACGTATAATTTAAGGTAACAGATTGTTTTGGCTTCATAGCGGTTCTTGAATAATGTTATTTTCCAGCTAAAGTTAGTTTTGATTGTTTCACTTCCGTCGAAAGGATAATTTGTTATTAAATTAGGGGCCGCTAAGACGACACCGTTCTCTCTAAACAGACTTTAAACATGAACCTGTGAGAAACGCTGATGGCACTCACGTGCGCATCAAGAATTAATTCTATAGTTATGTGCGTTTGAATATATGTGCGCATGTTTGTAATTCTCTACAAACCAAGCCTGAACAAACTACTTGTCCTGCCTATAAATTTGATACAGAATTTTATTTTATTTTATCACTACGGGGTATATACGCAAATTTTCCACAATGCTTTATCTGTAGAGTGGTAAAGGGATCCTCCATAAGGAGAGGCTAGTTGGCACTTCAGCACTGTTGACATCGGGTCCAGGCGAAGGTCCTTCATCAGATCTGGATACGGCCTGGATCCGGCAGGCTGCGGGAAAACCTCGGGATAAACAAAGACACTAAAATTAGCGTAGATGCCATTCTTCTTATGATGTAACGAGTACATCAATATTTAAGGGAAGTATTCCCAGTTCCGGCTGACCTAATCTATGCAGCCTAACATTGAGTTATAGAAGTCTATAATGCATTATGTGAATGCTAGGTCAAAGAGATGTGTCTTTAATCTAGTTTTGAACTGACAGAGTGTGTCTGCTTCCCGGACAATGGTAGGAAGACTGTTTTTGTGCTAAATAGGAAAAGGATCTACCGCCAGAAGTCGATTTTGATATTCTAGGTATTATTAACTGTATTAATTTTATACAATGTTTAATAGCCAACCAATGCAGTGTTGACAGAACGGGGCTGATATGGTCATACTTCCTGGTTCTGGTAAGAACTCGAGCTGCTGCGTTTTGAACTTGCTGTAGTTTGTTTGTTAAGCGTGCTGGGCAGCCACCCAGTAGAGCATTACAATAATCTAGCCTTGAGGTCATGAACGAATTAACTAATTGTTCCGCATTTGTCAATGAGAGCATATGGCGTAAGGGTTAGGGTTAGGGTTAGATCACCAAAACTTTGGAACAATCTTCCTAACATTGTCCGGGAAGCAGACACACTCTGTCAGTTCAAATCTAGACTAAAAACATATCTCTTTGGCCTAGCATACACAACACATTATAGACTTCTATAATTCAATTTAGGCTGCATATAGGTCAGCCGGAACCGGGAACACTCCCTGATGTACTTGTTACATCATAAGAAGGATGGCGTCTACGCTAATATTAGTCTCTGTTTATCCGAGGTTTACCGCAATCCGCCGGATCCAGATCTGATGAAGGACCTGCGCCTGGACACGATGACCATGCAGTCATGAAGTGTCAACCAGGGCTGCGTTTCCAAAAGCATTGTAAGCCTAAGAAGTTCGTAAAAACGATCGCAAGACTGATCTTAATGTTATGGCCTGTTTCCCAAAAGCATCGTAACTTAAGTAGCACTTGAAAATCTTCGTAGAACTACGAGTGCTCTGGAGTAATCGTAAATCCCCAAGTGCATCGTAAGAAGACAGATTTATGAGGTCACCTGCAGGACAACCGGCAGATTACGCTTTTATCTAGATTTAACAGATTACACTGCAACGTGAGTATAATATTTTACATATTACAAGGTTTTGATAGTACTTTATTGTACACTTTATTGTACTCGTTTTATGTTTAAATGAATTTATAAATTAAATAATTAAAAAGGTAAGAAAAAAATAGAAAACACACCTAAATTAAATGACAAATTAACAAAATATTATAAAAGAAGTAATGTGGAAAATATGCTTCAAAGACTGGGCAAAATAGGGATGAATAAAAAAAAAATCTGTCAATGACTTGCTGACGTGCGTGAAAACCTGCCATATATTGGCCATTTCTTGGTTGGCCATCATGTGGTCCCATGTCATCTTCGTCGTCGTCCTCCTCTTCCACCTCCTCCACCTCTTCATCTCCCTCCCTTTTAAGTAAGGGCACTTTTTTTCCCCAGCCATTTTGCCAGTGCCTACGCCTGTAGGTGCATTATATAGACTTGTCTTGATTGCTAATCCACAACAGATGACGATTATTAGGTTAAACGGTCAAAACCTTGCACGTAGAGAGCGCTCTTAAGAGCTAAGATACATCGTTATCGGGAAACCCGGCCCAGTCCCTTTGTCACCGGTGCAGGCCGGGATGGACTGGGAAGGACCAGCCGCCCCTGACTCCAGACACCACCGTGAGGAGCCGACACCACAGGCACGCAACAGAAGGACAGATGAGGAGGCAAGTATTTGAGTTCAAAGTAACAATTTTTATTAAACGACAATCAACTTGAGGAAAGAATAAGAAGCTCTTCTTTCCTAGGGCTATTTGACCGGAGTAGCCGCTGGATCGATCCTTCAATGTCTGCGGGACACAATGGTGAGATAGTGGACTCTAAAAGCTTACTTTCACAGCAGTGCTGCACATCTGCATGACTCAGACGGTAAGTAACGGGTAATGTATTCTTCTCAGTATCAGATACGTCGTCGGGACACAAACGTGAGACAGGGACTCTAAAAGCTTACTTCACAGCCTTGCTGCACATCTGCATGACTCAGACGGTAAGTAACAGGTAATGTATTCTTCTCAGTATCAAATACATCGTCGGGGCACAATGGTGAGACAGGGGAGTCTAAAAGCTTACTTTCACAGCGTTGCTGCACATCTGCAGGACTCAAACGGTTAGTAACAGGTAATGTATTCTTCTCAGTATCATATACATCGTCGGGGCACAATGGTGAGACAGGGGACTCTAAAAGCTTACTTTCACAGCGTTGCTGCACATCTGCAGGACTCAGACGGTAAATAACAGGTAATGTATTCTTCTCTCAACCTCAGATTCTCTTATCAGGACTTAGAAGTAAAACAGTGATTTTAAAAGTTCACTTCAGAACAGTGCTGCAGACTTCGGGATTCTTCACTCGACAACAACCACTTCCACTAGACATTAGCGAGGGATTTAATAGGCAGCTTTACCAATAATGTTGTACAACTTTGAAACTCAGCCAGTAAGTACAACGATTCAGACTTTTCCACAGTGGGACGGTTCTTCCCCAAACTTGTAACTTCAGCGAGAGAGAGAGAGTTAACAGGAGACTTCAATGAGGCATTACGTTACTCCAATACTCAGCGGAAAAGAGGATAATACAAAGCATTACTTCACCAGTTCAGTTGTATCATTCTGGGGTTCAGATGGAGACTAGGAAATCATTTCCAAAGATGAAAGCATGTATTGGGAGACTCTTCTCAGCGTAACACACACTCGTGTTCACTACAAATCCACAGCATTAATTCAGCGTGTATCAGGTAAGGCAAACAAACTGCAAATCACTCACACATTAGAGCCGATCAGAAGCCTCGATCTATCCATGCATTTCAGTGGGAAGATACAACTCTCAGTTCTCCTCCAATATACTCTGAAACAGAGCCCTTCCTCAATTGTCAATGGTACATTCGCTGTCTTTTCTTCAAGCTTTGCTACTGTTTCAATGATGTAACTAATTTACTTATCTCTCTCTCTCTTTTCCTCTTCACAGCGCAGATCCAAGCAGCAGTTCCATCCAGTAGATTTTCCACACGAAGTCTGAACAGCAGACTCCAATGACAGCGCTGTATCCACACGGATTTTTCCAGTTTACAACTTCCAATGTAAGCACCCAAACAAGAGATCTTCTACCCCAAGACCGACCGGAAAGACGGGACTCCCACCCCGGGAAAACTCAACAGAACAACTGACGACTGACAAAACTGACCATTTCTTCTCTTCTGAACGGCTCTTTTATCCTCCTCTTGTGAAGCAAGAAGCCCATGCAAACGCCGCTCCTCTCTCTCACACACCTGCAGTGCATCAGCGGTAATTAGGCCGGGCAATGTCTCTGCTACACCCGGAACCGGAGTGAGGTGTTACACCAAATTAATCCCCTCGGGGAACATAGAAGAAAACAAAGGTTCCGCTTTCCCCGTATTTTGTCACCCGTGACATCCCCCCCTGCCAATCGGTTCTAGTCCCTAGAACCGGTCTTCTCTAATGCCATTCGCCATACCTCTCAGGTGGCTGTCCTCGGTTGTCCCGCTGGGACCGTCGGGGTGGCGTGAGTGGAGCCGCTCGGGCCTCCACTTCAGGGTTCCTTGGAACTATTGCCCACCCTACCATGGGCACATTGGGGGCAGGCGGCACACTCTGTGCTTCAGCCACGGGCTGCGGATAGTTTGGACATGGACGGAGCAAATTTCGATGGAGTACTCGTATGGGTCCCGGTTTCCCCTCAGGCCGTACCGAGTAGACTGGAGCATCAGGCCCCTGTCGGTGTTCCACCACGTATGGTGTTGATTCCCAACGATCGCTGAGCTTTCCTTTCCCTGGACGTCGGTTGTCCCTTACCAGCACTCGCTCTCCAGGCAGTAAAGGGGCTTCCCGGGCAGTACGGTCATACAGTCGCTTGTTCTTGGCTGCTGCTACACTCAGGTGGCCCAACACTCGCTGATAGGCATTGAGCAATCGTTGGTGATGTCGATTTACCCAGTCCGTGGTGCTGTACTCTACTTCGGTGGCCTCAGTGCCCAGGAGCAAGTCTACAGGTAGACGTAGATGACGCCCAAACATAAGGTAAGAAGGGGCATACCCGGTGACGCTGTGCACGCTACTGTTGTAGGCTTGTAGTAATGTGGGAAGGCTCTCGGCCCATCGACACTGCTGCTCACTCTCCAATGTTCCCAATAGCCCCAACAGGGTCTGATTTAATCTTTCGCTTGCCCTGGGGGTGATACGAAGTCGTGTGGGTCTTTCGATAGCCATAATGCTGGCTCAGCTCCTGTATGACTCGGGACTCAAAATTTGGACCTTGGTTGTATTACTGCTCTCCAAAGGGCATTGGCTGTGGTCGCTGCTGTCTGGTCTACAGTGGGGACGGCCCAGGTGTACTTGGTAAACAGATCCGTCATTACCAGGATATTTTGATATTGATCTGCGGGTTGCCCTAGGGTCAGGAAGTCCATCCCTACAATGTGCAGAGGCGCCTTCGGCCGAAAGGGAACCAGTGGGGCTCGGGGTTCCTTCCTGCGCTTGAACAGCATACACCATGGACAATTCTGGACAAACTCTTCAACTCTCTTCTCCATCTTTGACCAGTAGAAATACCTCCTCAGCAGTTACAAAGTCTTTTCTTGGCCCTGATGGCCAGCATGGGTGTGATATGCAGTTAACAGCTCTGGGACTTGGTCCTCCGGTACTACCACCTGGTACCTGGTTTCCTGAGTACTTGGATCTTGAAGTGAACGACAGATTACCCCTTCTCTGCTCCGCAATCTCTTCCACTGTTTCAGGAGCAGCTGTACTCCCACCAACTGAGTCTGCCTTTCCTCGGCTCTCAGCCTGAATCCTCGCCTAAGATACGAGGCGACCTGACACAGGTCTTCATCTCCCTGCTGCAATCTTCTCCACTGTCCGGGGTCCCATCCCCAACTGGACGGAACATCCCCCTGGGTCCCGGGAGCTTCCACAACCGCCACCAACAATTCATCCTCTTGACCAGGGGTATCGAGGTGTGTTTGACCATTTCTCTGAATGGCTGGTGAGTCTGGACAATGCATCAGCATTCGCTTTTTCTCTGCCAGGTCGATATTTAAGCTGATAGTCATAATTAGCAAGCTGAGCCACCCAACGCTGCTCCACTGCCCCCAACTTGGCAGTCTGCAGATGGACTGGAGGGTTGTTGTCCGTGATCAGTCACCTTCGCTCCCCACAGGTAGTCCTTGAATTTCTCGGCCATGGGCCATTTCATGGCTAGCAACTCGATCTTAAAGGAACTGTAGTTTGCTGCGTTCCGCTCTGCAGGATGTAAGCTTCGACTGGCATAAGCAATTACCTTCTCCATCCCTTGTTTGCTCTTGGGCTAGTACCGCCCCCAATCCTGCATTGCTGGCGTCGGTATACAGGAGAAACGGCTGAGTGAAGTCTGCATAAGCCAGGATAGGGGCCCTCGAAAGTTCCTGTTTCAGACTTTGAAAAGCTGCTTCACATCCTGAGTCCCATTGCACCGTCGATGAGCCTTTGCCACGGGCACGTCCAGTACCAGCAAGGAGCTGGTTCAATGGCTTTACAAGCCCAGAGAACCCTTTAATAAATCGTTGGTAATATCCTACGAAGCCTAGGAAGGACCGCACTTGTCTCACCGTTCGTGGGGGTTCCCAGCCTTGGACCGCTTCGACTTTCTCTGGGTCAGGGGATATGCCGGCAGCGCTGACTCGATGTCCCAGGAACTGTACTTATTTGCGAAACAACTGGCATTTATCTGGTCTCAACTTTAGCCCATATCTCTCCATGGCCCGGAAGACATTCTCCAAGTGATGCAGGTGAGTTTGAAAGTCAGGGGAGAAAACGATTACATCGTCCAAATAGACCAACGTGGACTCCACTAGTTGCCCTCCCAGGCATCGCTGCATAAGTCGCTGGAAGGTCGCGGGGGCGTTGCACAAGCCGAACGGCATCCGGTCCCACTCGAATAGCCCGAACGGTGTGGTGAAGGCAGTTTTCTCTCTGTCCCGGTCATCCATCTGCACTTGCCAGTATCCACTATCCACAAATGGGTCGGCATTCCTCCTCTCCCAGGGCCTGAGCTTGCCTCCACTGGACGGACGGCAACTTCCACCACCGCAGGGCTCACCTGCCTGAAACAGACATATTGGTGTTCTTGGACTTGGACCGGACGGACAGACGAAACTCGAACCAGACCTTGGTGTCGACGAAGGAGCAGTGGGTAAAGGTGGGCGTTCCGCACCTTCACTGAAACTCGCCCTCGTCGTATGACCGCTAGCCCATGGGCTACTTCGATAGGTTGACAATCTTCGTGGGGCTCCACCAGAACACAGTTGCCCGACTCACGGGGTCCCGCAGGCACTCGGACCCAGAGAACAGCCTCGCTCCGGGCCGGAACAGACAGAGCGTACCGGCAGGTGACTCGACCGATATCTTCCCGCTCTTGTACCTGACTTGCTGCGTGGACTCTTCGGCAATCTGCCAGGATCCGGTCCCAGTCCTGCCTTGCTGCTAACGGGGACGTTCGGGACGGTTGGCCTTTAAACAGCTCTTCCCAGCAATCCAGAATAACATTCATCCCTAATAGTGCTCGATGGAGACCCAAGCAGTGGTCTCGGACAATGACGACACCCTTCTGTTGGACGGGAATCCCTCGAACCAGAAAAAGTCTACCACGATGTACCCAGTATAAGGTATATCCAATCCATTTGCTCTACGTAATGTGAGCCTTGAAGCTTCCGTCCTGTGGAGCCGATGATCCGCGAATAACTCCAGAGCCAGACTTTCTGAAAACAATGTAACTTGAGAAACTGTGTCGACCAGACAATTAAACTTCACCCCATTAACTTGAACTTCCACGGTGGGACAACATCCAACCCAGTCATCCCTCATCACAGGAACAGAACAAGGGTCTCTTGAAGGGGTCCCGGCCACTTGACCCACAGTGATGGTGGAACTAAAAACCCCCTTGAGAACTTCGACGATGGTCGCACTGGCGACTGATGTGTCCCGGATTTCCACAATTAATACAGATGGGTCGACCCTGATCATCCCACTGAAACCGGGGGCCCGTCGGATGTGGGGGCCGGCGTACAGGTCCTCGCCCCTCCTCTGAATATGATCTTCCTCGCACCATCGGTCCACCTTCGACTCGACCTCAATGAAGCTCACCCAAAAGACTCCGAGACAATTCTGCCTTCTGTCCCTTAACCTCCTCCAGTAATTCTGTCTTCAATTTCTGCTTCCACTCATTTGACTCAACAGGCGCGGGTACACTGGCGCTGCTGGCCGCCACACGAACTGGTGTCTGGGTCGTCTCTCCCTGATTTGACTCCAACGCCAAGGCCTCTTGTCGAAGAGCCTCAAAAGACATAGTGGGGTCTCGTCGAAGCTGAAGCCGTATGCCCTGGCGCACCGGTCCTTCACGCAGCCCCAAAACAAACTGGTCTCTCAATAAGCCATCTCCTTCTCCCAGTCCATGATCTCGTCGTCCTTTCAGCCGGCCAAACTGCTCCAGCAGTCTCAGGGAGTATGTTCGAAGAGTCTGATGAGGCCCCTGCTGACAGTTAAAGAACTGGGCACGAAGAGTGGCTACCGGGGTAGAATCTCCATATAATCCAGACAAGAAATCAAAGATATTCTTCGCAGTGGCCCGCGTGGCTTCCGATGCAGCAAGAACTTCTCTTTTGGCTTCTCCTTCTAACGATCCTAGCACAAACCTTTTGCGATGCACTCAGTCCCTGCAATCCAGTCAGATATTCTGTCTGCGCTTTCCAGTCCTGAAAACTCAGCTCCGATCCTGGTCCTCCATAGCGTTGTGCCCAAGGGGCTCCCATCATGATGGGCATTACTTGCGAGCAAATTGGTGGGATCTCTTCGTCCACCATTTGCGTACCTGTGGCCGCTACAACTCACAATGGCAACCCTGCCGACTTACGCCAAATTGTGTCACCGGTGCAGGCCAGGACGGACTGGGAGGACCAGCCGCCCCTGACTCCAGACACCACCGTGAGGAGCCGACACCACAGGCACGCAACAGAAGGACAGATGAGGAGGCAAGTATTTGAGTTCAAAGTAACAATTTTTATTAAACCTCTATCAACTTGAGGAAAGAATAAGAAGCTCTTCTTTCCTAGGGCTATTGGACCGGAGTAGCCGCTGTGAAACTCATCCAGTAAGTACAACGATTCAGACTTTTACGCAGCGGGACGGTTCTTCCCCAAACTTGTAACTTCAGCGAGAGAGAGAGAGAGTTAACAGGAGACTTCATGAGGCATTACGTTACTCCAATACTCAGCGGAAAAGAGGATAATACAAAGACGTAGATGACGCCCAAACATACGGGGAACAAAATTCCCCGTATTTTGTCACCCGTGACACCTTCCCTGTTACTGAAGTCAACGGGATTCTGGCCCTATCCAGATCAGAGGGTGGACCTGCACCCGGACTCATCCATGACGCATCCCTGAAGTGCCAACCGGCGTGATGACTCCGACCTTCAACCAAATGGAATGCGATAAATACTCTAATTTTTCCGATCTGACTTGTAATGCTGCCTGAATCATAATCATACACTCTTTGCTCGTTGGCCAGAGGAGAACTAGCCCCCAACTGAGCCTGGTTTCTCCCAAGGTTTTTTTCTCAATTTTGTCACCTGATGGAGTTTTGGTTCCTTGCCACTGTTTGCCTTGGATTTTGGCTTGCTTAGTTGGAGACATTTATATTCAACAATATTATTGATCTGCCTTACTTAAGGTGGACGATGATGCAATTTTCTTCTAGAAACAAACTTTGTTGTATTATTTTCATATCACTGTTGAAGCTGCTTTGATACAATCTGTATTGTAAAAAGTGCTATTTAAATAAAGATGACTTGACTTGACTCTCGAAACGCACTTGTGGTACTTTGATGGCATACATCACAGTCATGTGGCGTTGGTGCTGTCTCAAGTCGGGACACAATTTCTAACCGACATGCACTGCTTCAAGTCAGCAGCCGATCTGTCTGTACAGCCCTGTATGAAGTCGAACAAGCCTAGAGACACACACAGCAGGCAAAAACATTGACACAGGGCACACAACTACGCCCACACCTTTGTAAACTATGAGTAAAGCAAATTAAACAAGTATTACATAAATAATAATATAATGGACTTGGACTTGAACAGTTAAATTTTCATTGTCATTTTTTTAATCAAAGCTATAGGCTTAATATAATTTTGATTGCCTTTTAAAACACAATAACTACACAATAAACTGAAACATGCACATGTGTATTTGTGTCTATCTGGGTTCTTGTTCCTTTTTTTTTATTACTGTACAGAAAAACAAAACAAAAAAAGACAAACGCCAAATGAGAAAATCAAAAAGAGCCTCATCAGCATGTTGAAATGGACCACTGTAATACAAATTCAAAAAGGAATACATTGTGAAATATTATTTTATTTAGTCTTATCAGTTGATTTTGCAGAAAATATATCAAAATGCATTTATAGATGACAGTGAATTATGCATTTCAAATAACATGAATATGTCATAATAGTAACGGTAGCTCACAAAACATCAAATTGCTTTTATTCCCTGTTAGATTTGTCGTGTGATCAGCAACACAAGACGTACACTTGAAATCAGCTGGATTAATAAATAATTTGATTATTAATAATAAGTATATTAGATAGCATTACTGTACACTTATATACATATATACAAATATTTATTTCAGAATTTGAAACAACTTGAGTCGTAATGGAATACAAATAAAATCTCGTTTACTCTTTCAAAAGTACATGTGTTTTCAAAGTATGTGTTTCTGGAAAGATATTGTTCACCTCTGTGAGGCTTCAGCGTGCAGGTTTTTTTTTTTTTAAACAATTAAAAACAGACATTTTAAATAAACAAACATGCATTTCATTCATTTTTAAATGTTCTCTCTAATTGGTTCAGATCTGTTTTTAACCACTTTCCGGATTATGTCTTTGATTTCAGCTGTGTTTAATACATAAATTATGGGATTTAGCATTGGTGGAACAACATATGCCAGAGACGTACTGATAATCCTTGCATTGGGTGTGAGAGAAACCAACCATGCAGCAATGTATGAGGAGTATATGGGGAGAAAATAAACCCCTACTAACAACAGATGAGAAACACAGGTCTTCAGCGCTTTTAAACGCCCTTGCCAAGTTGTAATTTTGCTTAAAGCAAGAAAAATGCCCAGATATGACAGGACTATAATAACTAATGGTACTACAATGTATAAATTTGTGATGAGATATGCCATACTCCTATTAATGCTATTGTCATTACATGCCAGCCTATACATTGGTCCATGATCACAAAAGTAACTCTGAATCACATTAGATTCACAGAAAGAAAGCCGGGTGATCGAAGACACCATCAAGGCCACCACAGAAGAATTAAATGCCCAAATTACTGAGAAAACCAAAACAACACTGGTATTGTTAACAAGTGCATGATATCTTAATGGCAAGCAAATTGCAATGAAGCGATCATATGCCAGAACAACAAGAGTGAAACTTTGCAAAGTACTGAAGAAGAAGACAAAAAACATGTTTGCCAAACAAGCATTGAAGGAGATGTACTGTGAGTCAAACAGAAAAGTCTTCATCATGTTAGGAATCAGTGCATTAGTTTCACCAATATCAGCCAAGGCCAAGTTAAACACACCAATGTACTTTGGACTGTGCAGGCTCCGATGAAGAACTAAAATCAGAAGGACTATAGAGTTGCCAATTACAGTTATAAAATATGTTATACATATGAATATATAGTAATAACCACTATAAGGTATACCTGTAAGTCCAATGATGAAAAAGTATTCAGGATGAACAATGGAGATATTCTGTGAAAAACTTGCATTTAAAGAGCTCATGGCAGCTTTGAGTTTGGTGTTTTCCACAAGCTGAAACTAGAAATTACAAGACATTAGACATTAGCAAAATCTAGAGAATTTACTAAAATTGTCATTTCAAACCTATAACAGGATATTTTAACTACAACTATAATTTTACATTAAAAAATATACTTTCATGTAATGCATAATATTTGAATCATAGATTTGTATACATAAAGTTTTAGAGCCAAAGAAAACTATGATAATGACTGTCTGAATGCGTGTGAGCTGCTTTGAATTAAGTTACTCCGCTGTACATTTTTGTCCTTATTCTCTCATGCTGCACAGATCACTGGCAATCTACATCCAAATATATCTTCTGATTCATCTCTTGAGAGCTTTCAGACAACACAGTGATGTAATACTTAACTAGGCATGGGAATTGAAAACCGCTTCCACTCGAGAACTGGTTCTAAGTTTAATGAACCATCGATATTGTATGCCCTCGTTAACGAGTCCTCTTATCGATGCTCCTGCTCAGGGTCAGCCATAGTATGCAGACCGTGAACTCACAACTGTCCCTTTTGTCCTTTATCGAGCACCATAGCACGGCGTCCAAAGCAAATTTTTGTCCCGCCAAAGTCTTATTTTATCGGTGAGTAATGTAGATGAACTGCTGCGCTTGTGACAGGGCGAATGTTTAACTGAAAGAACGAGCAGAGAGAGAGCGCCGGTCGCGCGTGCGTACTCTTTCTCTTCGGAGCAGTGGCGCCCCCAGGAAATTTTAATAAGGGTGGCCAGAGGAGGCCATAGCAAAATCTTGGGGTGGCACCAAAAACAAACAAAACATTCAGTGTAATGTGCGTTATACTTGTTTACGTTTGTTTCTGGTTAATGTAACAATATGACTTTAAAGCCGCAGTCCATAACTTTCTTTGTTTAAAAAATTGGTAGCCAAGTCAACAAAATCAATCTTTTTCTGATTTGTTCACTGTATAGATCTGTTTTTACTATGGCTATGGGTATCACTGTCAATCATCTCAATTTCATGAATGATTCACAAAACATTAATTTAGCAGATTAAAGACGAGCTTCATCATCTTCATTTTCTGGTGCGATCGGCTGATAATCTCCTTCAGCACCTTCGGGTTTTGTGTGCAGCGCAACAGAAGCTCTTCTGCAATGTAGCAAATTTATGTTTTGTCATTTATGCTACAATGTTATATCGTCTAAAAGGCCTATTAATAAAAATGACTGGAAATCACAACACAACCAATCAAATCATACACAACAAAGCTCCGAAATGTGTTTTGAATCAATAAATGAACATTTCAAAAGTTTTTATTTTTGACAAATATTAAACTAGAGACAAAGTAATGAAGATAGTTGAGCTGAGATTTGTTGGTGTTGACCACATAGCTTTTGTCTGAAAGTTGTTTAGAGAATGAGCTGGTAACACTTTACAATACGGGTTGCACTAATATGCATTTATTCATGCTTAACTAATGCACAGATAATCATGTGTTAATGTATGACTCATGAAGAACTAAACTATTAATTAAGTATTACTGCATCAGCAACTAATAAAGATTCGAAATGATTAATAGATTAAGTAATATATTAATTGTTATTAATTAAATGTGTCATAATGTGTTAATTCCTTAATAACATATTTTATTAACTAATAGTGTAAATGACTGTGTTAATTACCACAATAGTTTGAAGCCATGTACTTCAACTTTGAATTGTCCTGCTTTAATTAATCATTAGCTAATGATTTGCAAATGTATCATTATGTTATGACTTTACTTGTTGAGGCACCTTGACTATTAACTAATGTTAAGTAATGTGTAATTTTGGTTTTTGACAGTTGCACAGTGAATGTAATGTATAAAGTATAAGTTGTATTACACTTCATTTTTCAACTTTACAGTGTTAGTTTCTTTCGTTCGTGATTTTTCTGTTTTTTTCTAAATTAAATCGTGAACATTTATTCTAGTTTTTTTTTTCATTGTCTATATAAATTATATATATATATATACAAGCAGCTTACGTATAGCACTTTTGTTCGCCATGTGTAATGATTCCTGTCTTGTGTTCCCTTTGTCTTGTGTGGACTTTTGTTATTTCCTGTTCTGTGCCATGTTTTGTAGTCCTTTGTAGTTTTTCTTGTTTATTGGTCTCCTCAGGTGTTTCTAATTATCCCCGCCCCCTTGTTATCTTGTTAAGCATGTTTGCCTGTGTATTTAAGCCCTGTGTTTAGTTCAGTCTTTGTGGGGTTTTGTTGGAGCTGTCCCCAGGGTGCAGGTGCAGGTGCAGGTGCAGGTGCAGGTGCAGGTGCAGGTGCAGGTGCAGGTGCAGGTGCAGGTGCAGGTGCAGGTGCAGGTGCAGGTGCAGGTGCAGGTGCAGGTGCAGGTGCTTCTGAAATGGTGTCATCAGCCGAGTGCAGTGTGGGTTTTAGTTTTTCGGAAAGTTTATTGCGGGAGGAAAAGTTGAAGAAGCGATGATAAAAGTTATTTGAGAGAGTAAGCGAAATAAACAAACAAAACCTTCATTAATTGTTACTTGTAACATGGATTATGAAAAGTGGATTATGGAGGACCCGCTCGATTTCCATCCCGCGAGAACATAAACATCGGTTATCGCCATCAAGTGGTCGGGAGTTGTGCTAACGCTTCAGATTCAAATATTGAGCGGAAGTTACACGGTTGTGAAGTGTCTGAAAAAATAGTTCCACTATAGCAAAATAAACGGATTGGAATCATATATTGCGACGATATATTGTTTATAATCATCAACGAACACCACTAACCACTCGGTGAGTTTAACAGTTTTGTAAACGAACATTATTGGCTGTTTTAATGACATTTTCGGACATGCCCATTGACTCCAATGTTAAATGGGTCCCATGGCCAATTCTATTATAGTCAAAAACTCGAGAGAGGAACCATTGTCAAAAAAATGTTGTCCACTAGTCTTGTTCATCCAAAACAAACTACAATATAGACTCAAGGGGCCCTATTTTAACGATCTGAAACGCAAGTGTCAAAGCGCAAGTAACTTTGTGGGCGGATCCCGGCGCTGTTGCTATTTTCCCGGCGGGATAAATGACTCTTGCGCCTGGCGCAAATCTAAAAGGGGTTGGTCTGAAGTAGCTTCATTATTCATAGGTGTGGTTTGGGCGTAACGTGAAATAAACCAATCAGAGCGTCCTCTCACATTCCCTTTAAGAGCCGGCGCGCTTGTTCCACGGCGGATTGCTATTATAGCGGCGGGTTTGCCAGCGCACGCCAGGAGCAGTTCACATTCGAGGAGACCGACGTTCTCGTCAGGGCCGTAAAACACAGAGAAGTGACATTGGGGATGATGGGAGAAACCCACCCAAATCAGCTACGGTTAAACAGGCGTATTAATATGGGTAAATGTGTAGCCTAATCTAGATTATTATTTTTTTTTATCTAGATAGATCTTTTTCACATCTTCACGGACACAACAATGATTTCCCTCGTGTGTTAATATTTTTCCTTATAATATTGTATGATTTGCAAAATAAAAAATGCTGCGTCTGTTTATAATTATTAGAGAATCAAAGTGGATGCGCGTTAACACGCTACATTATGGCCAAGCACGCGCCCTTAAAATACCATATCACTAACGCGCAACGCGCCACTGTCTTTAGACTGTAGTTTTCCTGGTCAGTGGCGCAATTTGCTTTCTAAAACTGGAAAATAGCACCAGGGCAGTTTTGCGCCAGAACAACGCCTGCTCTTTGCGCTGAACCGCCCCCGCGAGCGCAAGTTCATTCCCTAATTTATCGACGTGCGTCTGTGGAGGGAAAAGTCGCTGTGCGCGGGTGCAAAATAGGAATGATACATGCGTCGGTGTTCAAAGTCAATTGCGCTGGGTGCAAGATAGGGCCCAAGGTGTTAAATACCGGAATTTTCCTTTAATAGCATATTAAACAGCGATCAGATTTTTTGTGGATTCCAGCTCATAGGGGGATTGAGGGAAATGAGACAGCAGATATGTTGGCTAAGCAATCTTTGAAACTCGAGAGAATTACAAAAGTGGTACTATAGCATTATTTCGAGGTTGAGATTAGGACACACTGGATTAAATAAAACTATGTATTTATTGAAAAAGCACCCTACAGGTTTGTGTGACTGTGGAAGGGGAGAGGAATCAGCTGAACATGTGATTAGAGAATGTGTCAAATATGAAAATCAAAGAAAAAAGTTAAAAGAGGAATTATTGAAATTTGGGGGAAAATATGTTGAACCTTAAAAATCTTTTTAAAATTGGAGAGAAGAAAATGGGAGGTTTGTTTAACTTTTTAAGAGAAACTGGTTTAATGAAAAGGATTTGATTGATCAGTGAAGTTATTATAAGGGTAGAAAGAAGGTAAAGTAGAGGTTGTATTTATTTATTTTTTTTTGTGATAAGATGCTTATACATGTATTTCTGGCCCACACTCCAGCACAGTAGGTGGCGGATATGCACCTTAAATGCCAGTTGCCACCCGCCAATAAAAAGAAAGAAGACCGTCTTTGTGAGTTCTTGATTTTGATGTTGGATTCTGCTTCCGTGGATTCAACCCTTGCATCGTAACACCATGTGTGTTATTGGATATTTTGTTCTGTTTTTTCCTGCTTCCTGGATTTGTCAGAAATATAACAATTATTAAAATAGCATTATAAATTGACAATTATAAAGACAGAATAATTTCTTTAATTTGTTCGATTCAATATAAAGGTTCAATACAGATAACCGCTCAAAACAGATAAAACTCATCCGGGTTACTGAAGTCAACAGCGCTAGGAAAGTTTTTTCTTTGTGGAAGTTTTGCGTTTGGTGAGCTACTAAAGTATTTGACTCAGTCAAATCAACATTTTGTGTACAGTTATTTAATTATGCCATCCATTATCGTGGACTCTCTGCCATTAAAAAAAAACTCGCTCTCTGCCAAACAGCTGCTGCCATATTGTGACTATTGTTTTGTACACTTTTGGATTATAAGATACAAAGGTACAATTTTAAAACAATTTAATCGGAAATCAATATCTTCATAATTATTTATGTAGTGAAATGCTGTGTAATAAGTTGTTAGGGGGGTAACAGTTAAAAGACCCAAGACCAGATATGATGAAAGAAGACCAGGAGTCGAGAAGTTCAATCAAAAAGATTTTTTTTTAAATTAAGAATAGTTTGCAGTTTCATCGGTAGGGTCAAAGTCTCACGAGGAGGTCGCAAGCCATTCTACCTTACACAAAATCATACACCAATTATACCATTTTGCCAAGGGCAAGCACAGCATCATCATACATCTGATTGGCTAAGAGAACATAAAAACCTAAACAATTTTTACACATGTGAGCAGATATAGGTGCCTATCGCCATTAGTCAAGATAGTTGTCGCCGATCCTTAGATTTAGGTCTGTGGTGACCTCGCAGGTTAGAGAAGGGTGCCTATGCGTCTGTGTGTTGTTGTCCCCAAATGGTCAGGACCTACGTAGAAAGTCAAACGCACACCCACACAGAACACCACCAAATAACATCACATCAAGGCTCAAGAGAGCTTGAGCTCCATATTATCAATCCAGTTACCCAAAACATAGCGATAAAACATTTACTCCTCAGGAAGAAAGGCAGATAACTGGCGTTTGCTCTCTAGAGAAAATAGGCATGAAAGAATACATTTAATTCAACAGGTGAAGCACTGGAATGCATATATTTGATTATTGATTTGTATAAAGTAATGTAAGCATTCAAAAGGATATATATATATATATACAACTGAAGAGACAAGGGATTTTGACCAACCCTTCAAAGTGGTATGACTCTATACCGTATCTCTTTAATGTCTGTCTAGTTTGAACTGTCTCACTGCAACTGCTCTCTCTCGGAAGCTTTGTGTTTAAAGACCTAATAAAATATTTCAACTCCGATCAATATTTCGTGTCTAATTATTTACTTACGTGGCAATTAGCCGTATAATAAGCGGGGATAATGTAGATCCAGCCGGTTGTTCTATCAATATAACGCCCTTCAAGCTGATTAAGTCCTCATCACCCCTGTCGGGGGTTATTTTGATAGAACAACCGGCTTGGATGTACATTATCCCTTACTTGGTGGCTGACATTAAAATTCTCAGGTGTCTGGATTGTTCAGGTTTGTTTTGTGTCACGGGTGTGAGCTGCTGTGCATTACATAAGCACTAATGAGCAATCAACCAATGAGCAATGTTTTGCTTGTTACTTTGCCTATTTATATCCTGTGCTTGTCAAAACATCAAAACAACATTCTTCTGCTACTCACTCATGTTCTCTTGTCCAGTTGGATTTGCTTTTGTTCCTTCTTGCCCCAGCACCCTGGATGCATTGTTTGTAAATTATTGTTTTCTGTGTAGACACTGCATTATTCCTTTAGTGGCCTTCTCCGGCAACAGTTTGTGCATTCGTTTGTGTTTTTGCTGTTGTTAATTGCATTCAATAACTGTTTATTAAAACATCATCTTTATCAAACATCTCTTTGGTATTCCAGTTATTCCTGACAGAAATACTATATTAACAATAAAATAATTAAAATTTCTTCCCTTAAAATATTTGCTTTTCAATTTGCTTTCGGGGGTCAGTAACTAAAAACGAACACAGTACAGTATACAGACTTGAAATCAGATGGATTCATTCATAAATAAATAAAGTTTCACTGCTGTTAACCAACACACGTCTAATGTGTCCAATTTACATTGTTAAGAGTCTAGCAGACTGAATTTATTTTCTGCTTGTACACTTTTATTTTCCACTTAATGTCTAAACATATTTTATGCAGGTAATATTCGTACAGGTAATTTAATTCACAATGATTGAAGGAACACATTAGACAATCATTACATTCATTTTGAAACGTTCCCTCTAATAGGTGCAGATCTGTTGTTAAACATTTTTCGGATTAAGTCCTTTGATTTTAGCTGTGTTGAAAACATAAATGATAGGATTGAGCATTGGTGGAAGAGCAAATGAAAGAGATCCGCTGATGATCCTGGCATTAGTAGTAGGTGAAGCAATCAAAATGCATAATATGGGAAGAAAGAATGATCCAACTACCAAAAGGTGAGAAACACAGGTCTTCAGTGCTTTTAAACGTCCTTCCCAATTGTAATTTTACATAAAGCAAGAAAAATGCCCACATATGACAAGACAATAATTAAAGGTGGTGCTACAATAAATAAAGTTTCAATGAGGATTGCTAATAACTTATTAATGCTATTGTCATTGCACTGGCAGCTTCACCAATGTTTCCATAGTCCACAATACCAACTCTCTACCACGTTGGATTTACAGAATGAAAGCCTGGTCATCAAAGATGTCGACAGTGTTACCATACAGGTGTTAAATGCCCATATTACTGAAAACACTATAGACATTAACTTATTATTCAATATGGCATGATATCTTAGTGGGAAAACAAATTGCAATGAAACGATCAATGCCAGAACAACAAGAGTGCAAGTTTGCACAGTAATAAGACATTCACAAAAAACATGTTTGCCAAACAAGCATTGTAATGAGATGTACTGTGAGTCCAATAAAAAAATCTTCATCATGTTAGGAATCAGTGCATTAGTTTCACCAATATCAGCCAAGGCCAAGTTAAACACACCAATGTACATTGGACTGTGCAGGCTCCGTTCAAGAGCTATAATGAGAAGGACTATCAAGTTCCCAATTATAGTAATAAAATATATGATAAATAAGAATATATAGTAATACGTTTTGTATGGGTGTACCTGTAAGCCCAGTGATGAAAAAGTATTCAGGATGAACAATCGAGATATTCTGGGATAAACTCATGGCAGCTTTGCGTTTGTTTGTTTTGCACAGGCTGAAAATAGAAATTACTATAAAGAAATAACCCAAATATGGACTTTACAAAATTGTCTAACATATACACTTTTAACATATATTTTCAAATGTTGAATATATACCTTTTATGTAAACTTTCAGCATAATATTTGAATCACAGACTAATTTATCTTGAAGTTTATGGCCAGAGCAAACAAGGACAGTGTCTGAATGTCTGTGAGCTGCTCTGAATGAAATAAAATGCTCTGTTTTAAATGCCCATCCTTATTCTCTCATGTCACAAAGATCATTTGGACAATCTGCGTCATTGAATCCAAATTATATCTACTGATTCATCTCTTGAGAGCTTTCAGACAGCACAATGATGTAATACTTGTATGTTGAAGTAAATAGTTCTGGCCACTGCTTTATTTTGATGGACATTTTCTTTACTGGCCACACAATTACCTTTGTAAAGTTCTCATTAGTGCACATTATATTACAGGAACAACAAGGATATATTTAAAATTATACATAACAGCAACTGCAGTACAACTTATGTCCATGTGTTGGACTTAACAGCGAGTCCCTCTGGGAGGTCTATTCAAATATACCTCTATACTATATAACGACTTAATATATAACAACCTCCATTATATGTAATACTTCCATTTCTTGTCTGCTCTAAATCAGGGGGTTTTCAAACTGAGGTTCATGGTTCACCAGTATGGACAGCAAAACTTGCTTTGGGACAATATTTATTATGAAACACTTTATACAAGTAGTACAATGACAACATATAATGCTAATTATTTAATTCATAATGTATTTATAATATCACACATATATTTTTTTCCTCAAATGGTATGAGTTTTAAAATACATAGTTGCCTTTATTTTAGGAAGTGAGTCTTTTGCTAGGAAATCAGTGGATCCTTGGCATCAAATAGTTTTTAAGTAACATATTTTAAGTAAATAATATGCTTTTTTTGGGGACTTCAGAGAGACATCTCGAGGAAGACCAATACAAAATGACTCAGTAGCCTATTTATTTGGGGCTACTTAAAGTAATGTAGGAGGAGGGTGAGCGGTAGATATTGATATAATGAAAATCGAATGACCATGTTTCAATTGATCGGTTTTGCTTTGTTTGATGTTGAAACGTATGGTGTCATGGTTTATTATTTGAAGGTCGGATAATGTAGGATGGATAGATGGGTTGAAGTTTGAGTTGGTGGTGAATTCTGAGACTCTGAGGAAACCAACGAAAGCCAAATTGAACATGGCATCTAGGGTTCTTGTTTTTGTTGGGAGAAAAAAAGACCTGAGCGGAGAGTGGTTAGGCAGATGCTAAGAATTTTGATGGTATTCATGGATAGGGTATGGAGATGTCTGAGGGGATGGTCTAGAGGAATATGAGTTCTGAATAAGTGGAACTTGAGTTGGATCGGAGTCTGCTTCCGGAGCCAATGTTCTGAATTTCTGATAGAATTAGGGAACGGAGATGGGCTGAGACTGGAGGTGGTTCCATGGCAACTGCGTTGGGAGGAGCTGGAAGAGTGGACTGCTGTGGAGAGTGAATGGGCTGGCAAGCGGATTGTACCTGAAGAGCAAGTGTTAGTGTTGAGAAAAGTTGATGAATGTTGATCGGAGGATCCCATTACTACCAGTCAGTAATGGGACCTTCCGATCAGCATTCATCAACAGTCCAAGATGGCTGGCATAGGCTGAAGTGAGAGGAAGGGGAGGGTTTGTGTGCGAAGGTAACCTCACGCTCGGATGTGTACTGTGAAGAATATTATGAGACAATTGGAGGATAGAACGGGGAAAAAAAGGAATGAGGTGAATTGGAATGGAAGGAAAGAGGAGAGGGTGGGGATGCTAGCGAAGGCAACCTCACGCTAGGATCCGCTTTCTGAGTAGGTTGGTTTGGGGGTGAGAGAAATGTAACTGTCTGCGAGGGTGACCTGGCACAAGAGTTATTAAAAGAAGATTAGAGAGAACAGGAGAAGCAGAGGGAGAAGTGCGGTGGAATGTGTTTGTGAGTTTGGTTCTTGCCTGGGAATGGGGCTGACTGCATGAAGTTTGTGAAAGCTTGAGAAGAAGCGGAGCTGTTTTTTTGCAGCCGCTGTTGTTGGCAGGTGGAAATACCGGCGGATAAGGAAGTGCGAGCCGCGGCGGCACTGGTGGCCTTTTGGATTGGCGCGTTGGGTTTTGTGTGGGTTCAGAACGCCAGAACGGGGAGAGAAACGGAGGTAGAAGAGGGGGCGAGTCTTGCTTTTATGAGATGTCTAAGTGTTTGTTGGAATGCTGGAACTGTTAGAACTGATGAAAAGATCGTAGAGTTGAGCTTTTGATGATCTGCGGGAGAAATGCATTCCGGAGCTGGAGAGGACTTGACGTAGGCTGTTGACAGAACATTTTGAAATGGGT
>JARPMJ010004954.1:0-68897 GCA_033366665.1 Phoxinus dragarum
CAAAACCTGGTTCAATGACCACCATGGTATTACTGTGTGATTTCATGTAATATTATATTTTCTGTGATTTTGATTTGTGGCTTTCATAATCTATAAGCCATAATCATAAAAATTCTATCAAATAAAGGCTTGAAATATCTCACTTTGCATGTAATGAGTCTATATAATGTATTAGTTTCACATGTTAAGTTGAATTCTTGAAATAAATCAACTTTTGATGATATCCTGACCAGCACCTGTACTTGCCATTGTTTTGTCTAGTTACTTGCACTACTTAATTGAACTTAAAATAACTCAGATATTTTGTTTTGTTGTACATTAAAAAGTAATGTATTACTTTACTATAGTTACTCGAAAAAGTAATCAGATTACCTTATGTTACTTGTACTGCGTTACACCCAACACTGTACATATATGCATAAAAAAAATGTGGCTGGGAAGTGTGATAGTGATCATTTTCAAGCTGTTGTAAGCAATATGAGCCATATCAATAACTTCTGCCAGACTTAGGCAACTAATTATACAGTCTTTTCTCTTCAGAACCCAGCCCTCCAAAGACATGTCAGTCAACCCGATGTCAGCAAACCCAAACGCTCAAAACAATTCACAGGTTGAGAGGCGCCTCCAAGTTTTCTGATCGGCTGACACACTAGGGTCACGGTCATATTTTTTGTGCCGTTTACAGAACCCGGGGCTGTCACAGAGACAGTGTGATTTCTCAGGACACCCTATTTCAGTGATGTCTGTCGGGTAGTGGCACATTTTGTTTGTGGTATTACAAAAAAAAAGAGGCATAAATAGCTTGAAAGTCAACATGAAATTGCGTTCACAACCCATTGATAGTGTGTAAAATACGATGAATATAATAGTATCATAGAAAAATACAAAGATTAAGAAGACACTTCTTTGACCAAAGAACCATCCGGGGTTGTCTTTCTGTCTCACTCTACAGGAGCCAGCATTCTTTATCATTTTTTTCAGATTTAATTTGGCATAGTAAAGGTTTTAGCAGTTTTTAACCATATTTTATTTCAACTTCCATGTTCTCAGCTATTTCAAATATAGAGAGTCCTCTTATTTGAGGTTGTGTATAAATGTCCTGGCATAACCCCACACAAAGATCACCTGGACATTAAAATAAAAATAATAATCCCCCCCCCCCCCCCCCCCTTTTTTTTATTTAACATTTACTATTGTTCTTTTAATTAGAAGATATTTAAATAAAGTATATAATTATAATGAAAAAAAAAATACTATTTTATGAGTTATATGAGGGATACTTTTGAAATGAAAAATTTTGAGATTGTCATACAGGCTTTGCTACACACCATACTCTCCCAAAACCATTTACTAGCATTCACAATATTTGTTAACTCTGACGCATCAGAAAAAGAAAAGAAAAAGAAAATGACTCACCACCAGTGCCAATGTTTAACATTAAATCCATGAGCTCACATAAAGAATAAAGAAAAGTTCGACTGTATGATGACCACCCACTGTTGTTCCATTCCCCAACCCCTGAGCTGCCATCCACCCCATTCACAGCTGGAGACGCGTGAGCTGAAAATACAGCAAGTTGTGGAAAAGCAACAAGAAATAATTTACATTTTATTTGGTTATATTGAAAGCATGACATTGACAGAAAAGTCTCTCTTTTACATGCATTTTATTGGCTTTATCCATGCGATTGGGTCTAATTTTATGAGACAGATGTGTCGTGACTCTTAACATGAGTAATGTGGTCTGTGCAAGCAATTTATTGACATTCATTAACTTTTGAAAGCATGCAAACTATTTTACAGTATTTAAAGAGTGAAAGGGCTTGCCAGCTAACTGTAAAGCCAGAGTGACATATTTCCCTTCAAAACAGTATATCCCAGGATTTAATGGAACTTCTTAAAATTCCATAAAGCACAAGACTCTAATCAAGCTTTAAATAATATCTCGAAAAACAGCCAATGAAGTGGCGCTAAAATATATTGCAAATGAATCAATTGAAAATTAAAGGTTGAAAAAAAAAAAGGCAAGGCTAATATGCTCTAATGGAAGCCATTACCCTACCGAATGTGTGTCCTCCATGTTTAATGGTTTCATTTTCATTCAGGGAATGTTTCATTGTGTTTTGCAGAGAGCAAAAGCATATTTTAACCTGTTACACACCATTTCACTCCATTTAAGATTGTTGTCTGTAATTTCTGATTTATTCTGAAATAAAACAAGTGTGAAAAAAGGTCACTGACTGCCTTTATACAGTACTAGATGAAAGAAATGGAATTATGAACAAGCTTCAATAACTGTAATATAAATAATTATACATGGGCAAAAATAACCCCAAAATTGACATTGCAATGGCAAATTAAGTAAGCCATTTAAATCACAAATAAATAACTAAGCCGTTGTCACTTTCTAATATATCTGCACATCAGCATTTCACGACTGAATTATTTTTAATTCTGTCCCTTCTCTTTTATTTTATATTTTATTTTTAAATTTAGTTGTTAGCCAGGTAGATAAGTGCATCTGTCCTGCATATTGTTTTTGTTTTTAATAAATGACTAAATGTTTTCTTGTTTTGCTCTTTGGAGGGCAAAAAATGTACTTTCCATGCAATTAGAAGACACTTTGAAACTGTTTAATTAAAGCTCTTTGATGATCAAGCAATTGGTGTGAACATAGAAAAACATCTAAAATGAAACACACATTTGACAGAGAGGCATTTTTCCAGATTCATGAATTAAATATGTAGTCCCGCATAACAATTCCGTCACACAGCAGTTCAAGATATATTATAACTGAAGTACAGTAACCAGTAAACCCTTTGAATGTAAAAGTAAACCCAAATTCAAAGACAGGTATTACAAATAATAGGCAGTTTCCACAAATACGGTACACAATAGGGCTTAGCAAATTGAAGTCAGTTTGTGTTATTTTCAATGAATGGTCAGTGAATAGAAGTGGTTAATAATTAGAAAAAATATTTGTTTGTCCAGATCAGGTAGTCAACATTTATTTTATATAATGTTTACACTTTTGCAACCATTTTACCAAAAATATTGAAGGTGATGATTAAACAATAAAATTTGCCATTTTCGAGCAAGAAAGCTATATAAATGATTCTAATAAAAGTCCCCATAATGGCTTGCATATTTATCTTAAATTAAGTTGTTATTCTGGGTTAGCTATAGTTTGGGACCAAATGTTGATTTGTATTTATTGTTATGTGAATTTGTGGGGAACAGCTACTTTTTATGCAATGTGATATAAATGTTATACTGTAGATAATGATAAAAGTTTACACATTTTGAACATGTATACCTGTAATTTTTCAAACATTACATTTCTGGTTTTATTGCATGTAAAACAATTGTGTTGTGTATGATCCATGCATAGACAATGACGATGCAAATATGTTAAAACAAGTGCTTTTGGTGCCTAAAGTGTGTTGTATAAAAAAAGTAATATGGTGAAAAGACCTCAGTAAGGTAAAAAAAGTGGAAGTGCATAAAAACATAAAAACATTTTTTTTTTTTATTCATTGCATTTTTAATTTTTTTTTATACACAAGCTCTTATTGAGACATTATTGTGGATTTCTCAATGACAGTAAAACAAAATACTTCCACTGTTTTGTTGTGTGTCAGTCACTTGAATGCATTATTAGTTTTCACAATTCAGTGTAATATTTCATGAAAGTGTAGAGTTAACACTTTAGTCTTACTTGTGTTTTTTTTTTTTTTTTTATTCTGTGTGACGTTGTGCGAGTCTGTTTCTTAATCATGTTAAGTTGAAGTTTACATATTTTGTCTGGTGCAAGAGTTGAAATGTTAATCGGTTGGTGATAAGTGCTAAGAAGAGTACGGGCCGCGTGGCAGCTGTCACTGTCTGAGGAGGTGGAGCTAAGCCTCATTCACTTTAGATTCATGGGCAGCAATGGAGGCAGAGAATTCACTGAACCATGACAGCAAAGAGGGTGGCAACAAGAATTTGTGAGAAAGGAATGATGGGACTGGAGAAACTCATCTCTCTTCGGGAGATTATTTTCAAGAACTACCAACAAGAAGTTCAGAAGTTCCTATTAGATATGCTCTGACATGCAGGTCTAGTCTATGTGTATGTGTGTGTGGTTACTTCGCTGGAATAGGTAACTGAATGTGCAAAATCTTTACTTTTAGTGTGCGGGATAGGGCTAGTATATTATGTGCAGTATAATTAGCTGTGTGGGTAATTTCTATTATTAAATTAATTTGCATGTACCTATCATACTGGATGAAATATTAAACAAAAAATATAGGTAATTTCACTGCAATAACTGATTTCTTACTCATATATATTTTTTATCAGTACAAATATTTAAACGTTCTTTAATCGATATACATTTACTCAGAAAGCAAAATAAGAATCACATTAAGTGTGTAATACTAAAAACTATAGTAACACTTTATTTCACAGTGTCTTTGTTACAGATGTTACATATACATTACTATAAATTGTGCTTAATTACATGTAACTAACCAAAACCACACCCTTATTTTAACCGTAAAGTATTTATTTCATTAGTATTATTACTCTGTACTTAAATGTATAATTACACTATTACGTGAACACCTTAAGGCGAGACACTACAGGTGAATAGGGTAAAAATTTTAACTGGCAAATATCACCATGAAACTTTCCCAGCTGATTACCTACATTAAGATGAGAAAAAAATGCGCTAATTTGCATACATTTTAAAAACTAAATCTGAGTATTGGATAAAGCCAGGTTGAAAATTATTTTTTCATTGTGTTCACATATTAGATGGGAAAACAACTACAGAGGGATTTATATCTACTTTTGTAGATCAATATACTGTCAAAAGCCTTAAAAAAAATGATTTTCGCCATTTTTTTTTTGGGAATAAAATGTTATATAAATCAGGCTAGGAATAATGTATTTACAAATCCCTCTGTAAATGTCTTCATAATATAACTAGATACAAGACTGGAAAGTTTGGTGTGTATGTGCTACTGAAGTGGAGATTTCGGACTTGGAGTACGAGAAAAAATAATTTTGAGAAAACGGGCTTAAAGATTTATCATCAGCCAATGAGATTGCGCATTCAGCCCTTTTACTTTCACGATTGGTTGCTGATAAAAAGGAAATGACCATATTTGGATTGTACAGGAGATGATTCAGAACGCCAACTTTTGTTGAATTTATGAGAAATCTGCAGACGCAAACAGACAAAGTGTAGTAAAATAAAGACCTAAATGTGTATTTTCTGACTTTTTTTTCACCACAAGTCTGAAAGAAGACATGTTATTGAGGACAAATATCCCAAATCTCGAAACTGACCAGTGAAAAAAAATATATGTTTTTGCATCTCAAAAATGTGAGATTTTTGTGTCTCGCCTTAAAATGTAATGATACAAATATGAAGAGAACTTATTTAAAAGGGAAATCAAGATTATATCTCTTACCCACTTATTATTTTTTTTTGTACATAATTTGATTAATTCTGTATAATGTGTTGCATAGTTGGCTTTCTTGCTTTAAAACTTTCCAGAATGTTTAAAAAAATTACAGAAACTGCTTTTTAAATATCCCAATTTCAAAAGACAAACCGACACCTTTATGTAAGCCCTTCAACCACCTGTCATATAGAAACCACTTTTCACCATCTAATAAATTCCCAATGGATTACATTAAATCCCTTCCATTCTTCCCATTGTTGAATGTACTGTTTCACTCAGAGAAAAAGAAAAAGTCACATTACAGAAGTCAAATTGGTTCTGAATGCTATTTTATGTTGACAGATAAACAAAAAAAAGTAGGGGATATGTGAAATAATAAACATGGAATCTCTTCAAGCACTTGGATGGAGTTAAAGCGCAGCTTTTAACCTTGTGTCTGGTACATTATGGAGGTCATGAAATGTATGAAATGGATATCACTCCCTCCAGCACACTTTAGCATGTTACCGTCACTACCAGGAAGATCTAACACTACTGACGCTGAGACTTCCTGCACTTCAGCATGTTCACTGTGTGCCACAAAACCACGGCAAACTAATTTGAGGACGTAAGCAAAAATATGCCTTAAACAGATTCCTATAATAATAATAATAATAATAGGTCACACTTTATTTTGAGGTGACGTTGTTACATTGTATTTACTCAAATATGTACTGAGTACATTAAAGGGATAGTTCACTTTGAAATAAAATGATGGTATGTTTTAGCTTACCTGAAGTGCATCCAAGATGTAGGTGTCTTTGTCTCCGCAGTAGTTTCAATTTTTTATATTTTTAGGATCAAACCGTTCTTGTCTGTCAGTCATATAATGCAGGTATATACTGTAGGTACTGTCTCCAAAAGCATGCAGAGATGTCTCTAATAGCATGCAGAGAAAAGTCCAAATAAAAAAATTCCCCATCGTAAGTGCACATTGATGACCTAAGACACGAAACAAGCGGTTTGTGTGATAAAACGAACAGTATTTATATCGTTTTTATCTCTTTTACACAACCACGTCCAAGTGATCTGTTTACTTAGCATCTGTTGTAAGCATCGTAAAGCGCCAGAATGCTCCGGAAGTGATCTCTCGGATTGCTTATCCGGGATGTTTAAACCGATGTAAAAAAATAAATTTACGTATGCTCGCGCGAACTCATTCCGTACACGCGCGAGAGATCACTCCCGGAGCCTTCCGGCGCTCTACGGCGCTTGCGCAGACTAAGTAAACAGATCACTTGGACCTGGTTGTGTAAAGGAGATAAAAACGATATAAATACTGTTCGTTTTATCACACAAACCGCTTGTTTCGTGTCTTAGGTCATCAATGTGCACTTACGATGGGGAATTTTTTAATTTGGACTTTTCTCTGCATGCTATTAGAGACATCTCTGCATGCTTTTGGAGACAGTACCTACAGTATATACCTGCATTATATGACTGACAGACAAGAACGGTTTGACCTAAAAATATCAAAATTGAAACTACTGCGGAGACAAAGACACCTACAAATTGGATGCACTTCAGGTAAGCTAAAACATACCAAAATTTAATTTCAAAGTGAACTATCCCTTTAACTGCATGTATAGAGTTACGGTTAGGGTTTGGTTTATGGTTGTAATTGTGCTAAATTTACTGTTATTACTGTAGTAAGTACATGTAGTAACATGTAACTATGTAACATTAAAACAAAGTGTTACAGTAATAATAATAATAATAAGAGATAAGAAATTGCAGACAATTAATCTAAATAGTCTAAAATGTATGTGTGCACTTACACACAAATGCCTTTGAATACAAATGAGATAAGCCTTTATCTCTACAATCAGCCTAAAAGACAAAAATGATAATGAATAATTAAAAACAACAATGCCATTTTTGTGCTAAAATATGACATCAATATTCAACAGAAGCTGAATAAACAACAGTTGTAGTCTTTATGCATGCATCTGGATACTTTAGCATCAGAGCAACCCACTACAACAGATACAGATGCTCTGACATGAAAACATGTAAGCGCTAAACTAACAGCAGTTATTCAGCAGTCTGCATGCATTGTACGAAATGTGTTCTTTCCACACTGGAGAGTTACAGGGATAGAACAGAATCTCAGAAGTACTGAAAAAAAAATCACCTGTGAGCTTCCATTAGACAAAGACCTGTCCGCTCTTCCTAAACATGATATAGGTGGCAGGCGTAGCCTGAAGGCATGTGGTTTTAATATTTAATATTTAATTTAATATCACGGGTCGTGCTTGGGCGCGTGTGTCCTTGAATGCAATGAAGGACACAGGCACTCAGCATGTTCTCATGATGAGCCTGTCATATTTATGTTCATTCTCTGTATCTTCACATTTGAACTATTGATGAGAGGACACGTGCGACATCTGCTCACCCTCACGTAGCTCCAACCCCACACGACTAACACAACATGAAAGCATGTATGACTCATGCAGTTAAGTTCAAGTTTTCTGAAGCCATAATATGGACTTTTTTTTTTTTTTTTTGAAAATATCGATTCATATGTATCACAAACCTATTGAGATGAAAATGAGAAGTTTAGATATCTACTATAAATAACTCCCTTGGTGTCCCATGAATAAAGTCATGTTTTTTTGTTTTTTTTTAAGTAAGTGATGAGAATTTTTCAGTTTTCTGTAACCTCTTGAAGCACACTCACTGGCATTCATGCTTTTTTGTTGAAATTGTAAGGGTCTGCAATGTCTGTTTTACTGTACAGATGCAACAGTAATCGTGTAATTTGTGTTGGGAGTACAAATAAAAACATGCAACATTAAAACAGGACTTCATACATCTGTTATGAAACAGCGACCGCGAGATGAATCCAATCTGTTACACTGGGTAATATGTCCATTTATGTTACTTTTGAAATACATTTCGCAACAATCAATGAAAGCAACAATCATGTCATACATCCAGAAGAGATATTTAGCGTTTTTGCACGTTGAAGAGGTTTGTCTTCACCCGCTCGGAGGGAGCAGTTTCTGACAGTGGCTAGTGTTTGCTTTCAGCTCAGTAGTGATGTGAGAAATCGATGGCTGTGCTGATCACTTCACCTTCACTAGAGCCGGCTGTTCAATCGATGCGTTTGATGTCAGGACTGGGATGAACTGAGTCAAGTGGAGAGTGGAGTTGATCTTATTTCTGTCTCTATTGGGTTACAGGGAGATGCAGGGAGCCGGAGGAAGACAAAGGGAGGTCACCGGCTCAGCTGACTGTGATGAATTACAAGAACAACACTTCTGGATTTGTGGAGAGTGAACTTGAATTGTTTGGTCACTAGCTGTAAATGTTTTGAAATCATACGCTCTCTCTTTGGGAAAGTACTGAGAAAAAGGTTTAACTTTAAGGTTTATTACTGTAGGGATATGCAAAACAGCTACTTGACACAATTAGTAGTTAGGTTGTCTGAATGAACTGTTTTCTTACACCCAAGTGTAATGTTTTGTTAGTTAGCATGGCCCTGTTAATTCCTGTTGATATATATTGTAACAACACCTGCTGCTTCAAGCTGGCTGCATGTTTCTTCATTCTTATTCGCAAGTTATTTTAAGAGAGCCAATTAAATAGTCTGAAAGTGATTTTATATGGTTCTCTGTAAATAATAAAACAATGAATACATTTAATATATTTTCTCATTACTGAACTAGAATAGTGTACTAGCTACTTAGTAAACTGTTAGCAAGCACATTTTATAACACATATTAGCATACTAAATTCTAAGTATTGTGTACTTCTTAAGAGAAGCAACATTAACATCTTCTTAACCCAAAACCCATTCTCAGCCTATAAGCAAAAAAACATCATAATTGATTAAACACTATTCGTCTTCCTTTCATCTCGTTAAAAACACCTAGAATAATACTTAATTTCAACATATCCCAGTTAAATCCCATGCAAAGCATGCTGGGAACTACCGTTTTAGTAATGTCAAGAGCAAAAAAATATTTCTAAGTACTCGATTGGTTCACATTTGACCTACATAATTTAATTTAGTAGGCTACTTTTAGAGAATCATATTAATTGAAAGAAAATAAATCAAGTTTAGTGTTGGTGGTCATGCAGAAGTGTTCATGTATTTTGTCAAAATACGTTTTTTCCAAGCAAGATGTACGTCATATTTCATATAGTATGTTTTACCTCTGTTTTTTTATGGTGCCATCACATATCATGGCAGCTCCAGAATGATAAGTCAGATCGAATTTACAGCAGATGAATTGCTGTGTGCAATTCCCAATGCATCTGGATACATGCCTGGATATAGCGCTCTTTCCAGACATGATCATAAATGTACACACAAATATATTTTTAATGAAATTACCTATACTTCTTGCTCGTCCTAGGCAGTAAAAGTGCAAAGTTAATTGCACCAGGCAAATACTGCTGAGTTTTGTCAATGACGCATAATCTATAATGAGCCTAATTTCCATAGAAAGGAGTTGTGTTTGCGAAGAGTAACAATACCTGCTGTGAATTCAGTGGTTAGTAAATAAGATGCAGATTATTGAAATCCTGAAAAACTATGCACAAAAATGGTACAACTATTTAGTCCATTTGTTTGGATCCGCCAACTTTAATGCCTTTGGAGACATCTGATTCTCTCTGCTACGAAGAATAATCCAGCTTCTAAATAAAAGACTGTTTCATCAGTTCCTCACAATATGGGCCGACCTCATTAACCTCTCATAATTAGGAATTGCTGACACCATTTACTCATGAGTATGAATAGAACGGATCTTTATTAAGTGTCATAAACTGTGAAATGCCGCAGCATTAACCCTTTGAGTGGTCTTCTAAAGTTATAGCTAAGCAAACCAACAAAGACATCATGAATGCTGATTACTGCTTGGATAAGCATAGTAAACACAATAGCCTCAACCTGTTTACCAGATGTCCCTTGGGGGCCAGGGAGATATCTGTATTAAATGGAATGGGATTAGTTAAACCTTCATCAGAGGCTTACTGCAGAGGTCTTATGGGTATAAACCTACACAAGAAGACTGTTTCACAAGGTATTTAGACCTCATCATTACCGTCAGCTTTAAATCTGCTTACGGGGCTGGGGAATGAACCCTAGACAGAAAGCTTAACTCTCAGACTGAGTTCAGATTTAATATATCATGCAAACAGTCACTCAATACACAGACTTCAATAATATTAGGCTAGACTGCTCAGCTAAAACAAGACACAACAACAGAGACCAGAAAACTCTTGCGTACTGTACACACTCTCACACACAGACAGAGTTTAGTATAGAGATAAACAGACAGCGGAAATAGTTCAACCCTAATTTTTTTTCTGGAATTATGGCCATAACCAAAATGAATATTTAGGGACACATCTCCCCTAATAATTATTAATATCGATCACTATCTTGCTATGAATTATTGTTAAAGCTTTCTAAATATGGTTCCCCTAATCTTGAATATGTGGTTACATTCTTGGCTGTGGAAATGGAGTTAGGTATGGATGGCAGGGACATGTTTCAACCACAATTAAGAGACAAACATTTCTTGAAACCATGCAAATTATCTACAGTAGCTTCTGGGTAAGTATGGTTTTCACAGTTTCAATTCAATAATTAATTATTTTGGTATTTTATTTTTTACAATATTAAAATACATTTTGTTAGAGTACAAATTGTGGATAAACAATTCAAACAGAAATCATATGTTATCCCATTCAGCTTCTCAACTAATTATTATTATGATTAAATAATAATAATAGTAATAATACAAATAATAAAGTGTATTTGCCAATCTGCATCTTCTAATTATAATGATTATGGCCTTATGATTTTAAACACGATATAGAGTTCCACCTCAACATTTAATTTGATTGTCTAATTTTCTCTGTTTGTACTACTTACTGTATTTCTGAAATTAGATAATACATTTTATTAATCAAAGGATTGATAATGAAAATAATTAGATTGACATCACTTAGGGGTTATGACAGAGCAATTCAACACAAATTGACGTTTCATTATAATACATTTATATTAATATGAATAATATAAATGATTTATTCACATGTATTAATGAATTTTATGTAAATATAATTTTCAAATATTTGTTTTTAAATAATATTATTTTCTAAAAATAATAATAATAATAATCATTAAAAATGTACAATATTTTATTTATTTAATAATTCCTTAATTATCACACTATTAAGCATTTAAATGCCCAAAACATTTAATAAGTCAATAAATGATTTATAATTGAATCAACTACCAATTTAAAGGTAGTATGTTACCATGTTAAATATGTTTCAAAATCTGCAGCACTGAAGAAACATTTATAACTTTCCTATCATATTATCCTGCTGACTCAGGGCGGGAGACGCCCCCTTATCTTCCATCTCTCTTATTGACACCAGCAGGAACTAATGGCTCTACGCTGAGGGCCGCGTGGCCCAGCGTCCATCAGGAGGTGTACTAACATCCATAAATGGCTTTCAGAATTACTCCAAACGTGGATGAGTGATGTTTAGATAATAGACCGAGATGGATTAGCATGCAGATAAATATTTCAACACTTTGGCTTTGTTTATTGATTGAGTCAGTAATTTCCACTTCAGCTCAAATGAAGGCGGTTCCAGACTGTCGAGACCGATGTCTTCCTCATGTCTCTCAGCCTGTGAACTCTGGGCTAAAAAATTAACAACTTCTCAATGGAGTTTTCTGCAAAAGCAGCAGTAATGTACCTGGTCTGGCCGGTTCCCAAGTGCCCTCTCCAACTCTGAGCATAGCATAATGCAGTTTAAACAATATAACAATGTCAGTTTGTACGTTTATTAACCATGCCTTGGGCCACTGCTTTATGTCATTTTACAAATCTTTTTAAAGCAGTGTTTACATTGTTGGAACTTCACGTCTGACTGAACTAACTGAACTTTTCTGCCCTGCAGTTATGAGGCTAAATGTTCATAATTAAATGCAATCAGACTGTTGCCATTGAGAAAACTACTAATGGTCAGCACGTTTATTTGAGGCCACATCCCACACGCATCTCACTAAGAGTACCGAGACAGTCAGAGGAAAAAGCAATCCGCAGACGTGCTAATTAATGCTGAAAGACTTTCCTCTGGCCTGGCGCCTCTCATGCCGTCCATGATGAGACCATCACGTTTATTTCTGAATACCTTAATATCTCCTTAAGTGATCAATAATGTGCATCATCATAAATCACGCCATGGCTGCAAAGCTGTTATTCCAAAAGTCAATACCAAACTTGGGAGCAACTAATGGCAGGATTTGGTCTGGTTCCCTGTGGGAAAGGCAACAGACGAAAAAAAGATTCATGCATACAGTATGGCATGAGTTTTCAAGTCTCAGCAAAGGTAGTCAACGAGACTATGCAGCCTTTGAGAGCCACTCTGATAGAGTCTCATCTTTCAGACAGTGTGGCGACTGAATGAATCTTCAAGATAAGTGTGCTATTGAAGCTCTCACTTTGAATTATGGACTGGCACGTGAGAACAAATTAACAGGTTTGCAGCTAGCTTAACTGTGTTTTTAAAAGTCTAAGTTTGTAATAACATTGTGATAACACCCCAAGTTCAGCCTCAAAAGAAATGTGGGATACAGTTTATTTTAAGGTCGCCTTGCTACAGTGTAATTATACATGTGAGTACTACAGTATGTAATATTTATTTATTAACATTGTACTTTCTGTATGTTAGGGTTAGGATTGGGGTTTTGTTTAGGGTTGGTTGCATGGAATTAGACATGTACAATGTACTGTTATTAGTAAGTGCATGTAACATTTTTTTTTAAAAGGACACTGTAAAATAAAGTTAAAAAAATAAAAAAGTTAAAAAATATCTGTAAAAAAAAAAAAAATAAACAAACATTTTAATATTGTATTGTAGTTTTGTTTACATTTGAAACATCTTGAAAATGTCTATTCAAACAAAAGGACTGTTTTCACAAACCTATTTGTATAGGCTACTACTAAAATAAAAATGTAGAGAGTAATCACATATATTTGCAATTGCAAGTAGAATAAAATGCAAATTTTAGATTACATTTCTGGGTCTTTTAAAATGAATACATTTTTGAATATAAATAAATACACAAGGGATAGCTTATAAGCTGTTCTGTTCTGTTTTTTGTTTTTTTTTTGTTTTTTTGATGCAATGAAATTACAATTCATGAAAGAGGTCATCTCTTATTCTTTTTATTTTTCTGAGCCCAATTTTTCTCATTTGTAGTTTTATGTCAGATGATCCTGTTAAAATATTGTTGGATCCATGCCCTTTGTTCAACACATGCTCAGATAGACTTTAGCGTTCCTGAACACCTGTTCTCAGATCACGCTGTGAAATTATACTTCACAGCGGCTGACAAGCGTGACATACTCGGAAACAATGCTACAATGTAAGTAATGACTTTTACATTTCTGCCAGTCCATCAGATTAGACACAAAAAGCTCCGATGTCAAAGGCAAACCAGCACTGAAATGGCAAAAGCATCTTAAATTAATATCTATGTATTCAGACTCATTACACAACACCAAATGTATTGTCAGTCATTTTGAGCACTTTTGACAACATCTGAAAAACAATTTAAAATAGAGTGAAGACTTGAAGGATGAGTGTGTGCGTCTGTGTTTCAGAGGAGGGTGCTAAATAACAGGCTCAGTTTGACAGTCAGAGATGCTACAGGTTGACAGGCATCTCACTCCTGGCCAGTGCTGCATGGGGAGGTAAGTGTGTGAGTGTGTTAGTGCATGTGTTTGTGTGTGTGTGTGTGTGCACGTGTGTGTAGGTATATGTATGTGTTTGAAGAGGACAGGCTCGGGGTGTTTTGACTAATAGGAATCCAGGGCACAGCGATTCCGGCATCCAGAGCAGACAGTTGAAATCTCTGGGCAGTTAGTCTGTGAAGCCTCTCAAAGATTTTCCTGTCAGATTAGCTCTATAAAAGCTGAAAGGTTTTCAATAGTACACAAGCTTCCTTCATGGGATTTAAAAAAAATTGTGTCCTGATGGGGCAACTTGTGTATCACCAATAAATTAATAAATACATGAATTAATAAATGTATAAAATATCTCTACAAATCTAAAGTGTAAGGAGCTACTGTACTATAACATTGGCAGATAAAGACTCTAAATATGAAACAACATTTAGTATACTTTATAAATATTATATATTAAAGTAATACAGTAATACAAATTATATATATTTCTCATTCATGCAAATTATTACTTTTTATGTATTACTGTATTTATTTCCATGTTAAGATAAACAAATATTTAGACAATATTAAATTGTTTTCTGGCAATTATGTTATTATGTAATTTGTCAAATTTTCATTCTGTTTTGGTTTTGTTTGGTCTGTTTTCATCTGCATGCGTTCCTGATCTTGCGATGTGTTCTACTTTACGGTCCTTCATTGTGCCACACGACCACGTTTAATCGCCTCAGCTAACTTCACGTGGATGAAACGACATACACAGGCATATGCGTTCACTTTTGACTTTACAACTTTGCAGAACGTTTACATTCACAAATATCTTTGAAAAACCATGATAGGGGCACTTTAAGACTTCAGTTGGGAATTTATATGTGGGCAGTAAGGTAGGTCACCCAGAACACCCTAGCAACCACCAAGCAACACTTGAGCAGCAACCCAGAACTACCAGTTTCTGTATCTATCAAGACCTTCAAACTATTTTAAATTTTAAAAAAAGATCTTGTCAAGCCAAAGTTAGATTCTTACCTAACTTTTCCATCAGTTTCCATTAAATCTTCTTTATGGGTTTCATTTTATTTTGTTGGGTGTCAAATATATCCATGATGAAAGTGGCTATACTGGGCTATAATGGTTGTGATGTGTGGTTTTGACTCACCTAAAAGAACCGGTTCATAAGAGTCATATATTTTAATGAAGTTGACTGCACAGTGCAAGCAGTCATGTAGCAGACATGTGTTCTTGTTATTTTTTTTGGTACATCTTATTTATGTCACCACAATAAAGCACAGCTGCTAAAATGCGATAAAAAAAACACTGTTTACATTTATATGTTATACTGGGATAAACCTGGATTGGCAATGCTTTTTCTCCGGGTGGGGTAAATCCGCCCCTGAAGTGAGGTGTTACGTGTGCTCTCTTCGGCTAATTAAAGACCGCTCTTAGTGCTGCAATCTGGATCATTTGTAGAGGTTTGACAGGATATGCTGGAAGGCCTGCCAAGAAAGTATTATAATAGTCCAGTCTGAAAAACAGTCCAGTTGTGTAGCATGCTCTGATAGAAAGGGCCTGATATTCGTTGTATAAGGCAAATCTGTAGGACTGGGCCATTCTAGTAATGTGGTCTATGAAGTTTAATTCATCATCAATCACAAATCAGAGGTTCCTGGCTGTCCTAGCTCAATGGAGAAGTTGTGATGAAGTGATGGGTTAGCCGAGATCCCAAGCAGTTCAGTCTTAGCAAGGTTGAGTTGAAGGGTGTTGTTCTTTATCCAGTCCGAAATGTCTGTCAGGCAGGCTGAGATGTGAGCAGCTACTGTCGGATCATCTGGCTGGTATGAGAAGTAGAGTTGAGTGCCATCAGAATATCAGTGATAGGAAAAGGCATGTTTGTGAATGACAGATCCTTGTGATGTCATGTAGTTGGAGAAGAGAAATGGTCCAAGCACTGAGCCCTGAGGCACCCCACTTTGCTAGATCCTGCGACTTAGACACCTCACCCCTCCAAGACACCCTGCAGGAACTACAGTACCTGAGAGGTAAAACACTGGAGTGGTTCCTGAGATTCCCATTGTCATGAGGGTTAACAGTGCACACTGTAAAGCAACATTTTATACTGTTAAAAAAAACATGTACACTGTTTTGTCAAGTTAGGTTAATGAAAATAAGTCAGATCAGGTAAATATCTCTGTTTGATAACAACTACCTATTTTCACGTTTTACTGAGTACAGTGTGTAGAATTAAGGAACACATCATCTAGTTATCATATCCAACCTGTACAGTCCAGTGCCAACACTACTTCCACAGTCCACAATCAAACACCCAAACAAGTAGATGAATAAAACCTGGCAAATCACTGTAGACTGCATATCAGCAGTCATATCAGTCACACCTTGAACAGAGCGCTGCAGGTCTGCCTGGTGAGCGGTTCCTCTGAGGGGAACCCAAATCCCTCTATAGGGATCTATTAGACAGGCCAGCACTCACGCCACTGTTCTCAATTGTCATGGAGGCCTTTGCCGAAGGGAAAATAGAACCATTTACCCAGGATAGCCTGCAGACATTTTCTTCTTCTTCTTTTTTCTTTCACTGTTTCTCTATTTCTCTGCCTCAGTACTCCCTGGGGAGCGAAATGAAGGTTTTCTTGGCATGTGGAAGCTTATCCTGTGGTGTCCGGCGTAAGTTTGAGATACTGCAGGATTTCTGAGGGGAACTACACAGAATTTAAACTCACCATGAATAAATTCCAGCAGTCATTAATTTATAAAATTGCATTTACTCAAACTATATTGTAGTCTTATATTTTAATGTTAACACTTTACAATAAGGTATAATTTGTTAACATTATTTGATGCATTAAATAACATTAACTAGCAACGAGCAATATATTTTACAGCATTTATTATTTATTAATAAACAAATATTTGTTTGTTAAATGTTCATGTTCATGTTTGTTCACAGTGCATTAGCTAATGTTAACAGATACAACTTTTGATCTTAAAGATGTGTTAGTAAATGTTGAGATTAACATTAGCAGAGATTAATAAATGCTGTATAAGTATTGTTCATTCTTAGACCATGTTAATTAGTGTAGTTAACAAATTAAACCGTATTGTAAAGTGTTACCATTTTAATGATCATTTCAGAAGTGGAAACCAACAATAAAATATTCTTCAATTGTCCTTATAGGATATGTCTTCCTAAAAGATGCTTTTATCTAAAGTGACATACAAATGAAGATTGATGTAAGTGATTCATCACAGTGAATCAGCAACATGAGACCCGCTAAGTTCCAGAATGCTTTTTACTTCTCTAGAGGTAAGAACAGTGATGAAGGTTAGAAATTTTTTTTTAAATCAATAAAATAATCAGTCAAAAAATCAGGTTCGAGATCAAATTATATTCATGCATTTCTATAGAGAAAAAAAATGTGTCAAGCAAACAGACGATCCATTTACTTAAGAAACAAATTCTTATTTGATTACTGTATGAGACTCGTTTTCAGAGAATATATAATTATTATTTTGTATGTAATTTTATTTAGCAATTCTTTTTTTAATGTACAGTAAATGCATGTAAAAACTTTTTACTCTGTAAAGGGAGACATCGTAAAAAATTATCAGTTTAAATTATTACAGTTTAAGAAGTAACTTTTTCTCTAACATATTTTGTGTTTTTAAAGTCTAATAAATCTCTGGATTAGTAATTGAATTAGACAGTTGTGTTTAGCTTGAATCCTTCTCTGGCTGATTTTGTGGCTGCTCCGTAATCTGTAGAATCAGGAGGGAGGGTTTCAGACTTCATTTGTGTGGTAAAATCACTGCTGCCACCCCTGGTCCTAGAGACCACAGGCCTGTCTCAAGTATAATCTAAACTTTCCTCTGCTTCTTATGAGGAGAAGGGCATAATTCAAAATGTCACATGTGTTCATGGGCCACTTCAATGGATTTATCACAAATGGTTTCTGAATGCCTCTAATATCAGCACCCTAATCTCTAGTACTTTAATATGAACTGCACCAGCAGTGCCCTTCCTCTGAAATCTTCTTACTCTTCGCTGAGTGTCTGTCAGAGGGGTTGCAGAGGAAGCTGGTGGAGGCAGATTATCACTGTACACACACACAAAATTAAGTGCTCAGATGCAAGTTATATAAGATAACATTCAGTGCAAATAAAGACTGCAATGAACATAGTTTTTATGCCATCCATGAGTTGAACTCAGATTTAATAATCCAAACTAATCTAGCTATCAAGAATCTACCAAGAATTAAAAAAAAAAAAAAAAATGTGACTGTAATATCCATGTAATGAAGGCGGTGTTAAGTAAGTTTCAGATCTGAAAATAAACAAAGGTATAGGTAATACTCAGATTTTAACATTAAACAGCATTTCATCACAGCATTACAAAAGTTCTCGTAATTTTGGTATCACAACCTAAAAGCAATCAGTCATTAGTCATAAGAAATGCAAGCATAAATGATTTTTGAAATACTTGATGGTGTGTTGACATGCCATATTTGAATGTATGCAAATGCTTCGATAGCTATTCCAGAGGAGACGATTTTCAGAAAATAAAAACTCATCAAATCTAAGCAGGTAAGAGTTGTACTTAGCTGTATTACATGCATGTAATACTAGCAGTATTACATTCTTTATTTTAGCACAAGCAAAATATGCTTAACATACAGTACAGGCCTATTCATTTTAAAGGCTCCAAAAACTCCTGTGTAATGAGCTCTAATAAACCGATCTTCACTAATTACAGCAGTAATGAGATGGTAATTTCATCTCTGATATGGCATGCATGAATAAGCAAACGGGAAACACTGGCATACTGGGAAAGTGATATAGAGCTGAGTTCTACAAGCTGGACGGTGCCATATGGAAAAGCCTGTTTGCTTTTGTTATTTATAGACTCCTGTCCCAAAATGATGGATAAATGAACACAAAAGCTACAGCCATTAACATGATTACTTGTATTCAGCCATCATTACTTTTACAACATTATTTTCTTTCTTTATTATCATTGCTATAGAATTATAATTTTTATTACTCTACCAGAACAGCCTACATTACTGATTATTAAGGTTATTAATATAATTAATATCACTGGTAGCCTATAAAGTATTTTTCTATTCTGAATAAAATGGTCATTAGATTGTTATTAAGACATGCATGATAGATTATTAAGTGTTTGTACATGCTAATCAGGTATATAAACAGTTTTAAGGTATTTAGAGATCAACATCAGTCAAATACTTCTATATTCATATACTGTATGTCATGGTGTGATAAAGTAAAAAAATATCAGCTGCATGGAAACAGTACGCTGTGACATTCAGATGATGAACTTCACATATGTGGATTATAGGAAAAGCATGTCAAATCGAAGGTCATTATTTTTCTGAAATTTCAACAGCTGTTTTCCTTATTTTGTTCCCCTCAAAAAAAGAGAAGTAATTTATGTACTAATCTTTCTACAGTTCATTTATTTATTACAATGACAAGAAAATACAAAAATACAGTCTCAACACTTTGATATTTAAAACTGATTTGTGCTCAAGCAAAAAGGTACAAGAGGCTTTTTAGTTTTAAGAATATATTCATGGTTTAAGGGTTTTGTTAGGCACAACAAATAGTGTCACAAGTGTATTATCACTATAATCAAAACAATTAATAAAATATAATAATGATAAATATTTTTTTTTTCTTCAAATAATTGTATCTAGCACTTTAAGTGCCATTTTTGCTAGGTGTGTTTTGCAGCATAACTGGAATGTTGTGTTGTTCAGCATCAAGGAACATAATGTGCGTTACAATTAAAATCTGAGAATGGATTTTCTGCCTTTTGCTAAAAAAACAAATGATGTTACATATATTTTGAAGTGAATAAAATACTCATAAAAAAAAAAAACATTCTGCGGGGAGAATATATAATACAGTTTGTTGTTTTATTTTTGCCTGAAAGAAAACTTAAAAGACCACCAGATTCCCAACAGTGTCAGTTTGGTGAATTTAAACCAGCAAAGGTTCTTTGCCTCTCAGGATATCAGAATCCAGCAGCCCTTGATCTCGACTGTGGCAGCAGCGTGTGGATTGATGTGGGTAATGTAGTCAAGGCCAGCTGTTAGCATGAGGCGAATCACTCGTGTCAAACACACTGACCCCCATTTCCAGCCTAATAATGCAGATCCATCTAGTTTCAACCCGGCCCTGTGCTTGCATATGGAAAAGGTGTCAAACGCTCAGCAGAAAGTCAGTCTGTCCCCCTGGGCTCTGTCGCATGAACTGTGTGTCACCTACATGTCTACCCCTCAAGTGTGATAACAGATCTGTGTATGATCTCGGAATACTGCCGACTCTTTAGCCCTGTAATGATGGCTGTATGACATTTGCTCCTCGCAGAATATATTGGAATTCATTTTTGGTGAAGAAGCCTTAATGTTTCCTGACATTCGCTGGGATTTTTATGAGCTGCGTTTGAGGATTAATTGAGATTTTCTGCTGAGCTGAAAATCCTTATCATGAGCTAAAATACAGTTTACATTCATATGGCATGGGACTGGTGATGTGCACCCTTAAACTCACACTGATTTTCTAGTGTTCGCCACAGTCGTATTTCTATTGTTTTAAAATGAACTACAACGGCAGAAAAAAAGTCTCAAGGCTTTTCTTTGAGATGGAGGGAAAAAAACGCAGTGATAATATTCTTGTCTGGCTCAGAGGAGATACAGCGGGCGTCTGCGATCCGTCAATGTCAGCCCGAAGACAGAGGAAATGGGCGACGGAAGCGGACGGAATGGCTGAAGTGTGTGATTAAGAGTAATGACTAAAACATTGAGGGAAAAACTCATTCTAAATCACTCATAAAGTGAGGTGCAATCGCTGCCGTCCCCCAGAACTCCATCAACAGCCAAACGCCTCTGGATTTACCGCCCTGCTTCTCTCAGAAAGGGTGGTCCTGTGCATGATGGAGGGAACGTTTTCCACAAACTGTATCTACAAATAAACATTTTTCGAATGTAAGTGACACGTGCATTAGAACACATTTTCCGCATTTCTTTGGAGTCCCACAATGGCACACTTTGCATCTTAAAACATCCAAGTAAACCCTGGAGGAGCGCTGGACGCATTCGGCTGTCAGAGTTTTATTAATAGAAGTTTTATTTATGGCGATGTCACCTCCATGTCAGAATAAATTCACAGGAAAAGATGTCTTAAATTCCCCACGTGGCAACGGGGTGACATTGATATCTCTAAGCCAACAGTTACGATTATGACACACACAAATGTTTTAATCGATTCTCTTGCACTTCACACGTTCTTTCAGGTCAGTCTAACTCGAGGGATGTCTCGCGAGTGTCAGACTTGAGACCCAATATGGATTTTATCCTGTAATGGAAATGCTTTTTTGAGGGGAGATAAATGTATATTAAATCCCAATGCTGAATAAAGCCGAGGACATTTCCACTCACTTGTAAAGACCTATGACACTGTACGGCAGCTCAGCCGTGAGATTACACCTATTTAAATGACAAAAGCACAATGGATTCTCTAATTAAATATTTGTCACTTAAGATTCACTCTTCGTGCATAATATAATAAGATTTGTTTAGCTAAGGCTACACCTTAATGTAAATGGTGATGGTGCTGTAAATGTATTGGAATAAAACATAACAATGGGGAACAAGATATCCATCAAACCAAAAATACAAAGAGAAACAGTGAATGAAGTCAAAAGAGGTGTTGTATCGGGGGAGGGTTGCCCCCTCAAGTATATTTGTCTTGGGAAAGTGAACTTTGAGTCATCAAAATTCACAAAAATTCCACTTCTGAGCACCAATGCAGCTCTTCTGCCAAACCTGTCAACAGTGGGATGTCAGACAGCTTTTACACAGCGTGTACGGGGCACAGCGTTTGTCAAACAGATCTCTCTCTCCACTTACAGTGGTCATGGAGTCCAGCACCTCGCCTGTCTCATGCCTCCAATCTCTCTCAGTGCCATCCATCACTTCTCCACTCTAAATGGAGGGAACAAAACTTGCTGAAATATTTCAGAGAGGACAAAGGGACGGTTTCTGCATCTCAAACGCTCCTTGTAGCAGAACATGTGGGCCATGGCTTTTAGATCTTTATTTATGGGATATGTGTCTACACATACATTTTAAAGTTGATTTTGTTGGTTACAAACGAAAAGACTTATTGTGTTTGGGTGTACTGTCATTTAATTTTCAATCATTTTCCTTTATTTCATTTAGCAGATGCTCAACTCGAATGTTGGATGGCATGGTCTAGTTTGATCCTGCTAGTAGATGCCATAACTACACCATTTTGTGGAAATATCATCTTTCATTATATACAAAATTTGCACTGTAGTCTAACAAAAAATATTTTGCATCAACATTTCTTTATCTGATGTCACAGGTGAGATTAGCCATTGGTACTATCAGCCAATCTGCGTTTTCACTAAGGGTAAATTTACACGACAACGATATGCTAAAACGGAGAAGATTTTCATTTGATTTTTCCGCGTTCAGACGACACCATTGTCAAAACGATTCACACAGATCCGCGAAAACGACTAAAAACGCTATATTCTGCTGCCAGGCCATAAGATGGCAATGAAACACTATAGACTGAACAGTAATACGCATGTGCATGACATCATCGTTCCCTTTCAGTTGCTCACGTTCGACGTAACGTCGACGTGACGCCGTAATTGGGATCACTTCAGGGAGCCCTATCAACTTCGAGTGTGTGTTTGTGTGTGTGTGTGTGTGTGTGTGGGGGGGGGGTTTCCTGAGTGTGTATACACTACACCGCGGCTATCCCTGGGTGCCTCAGCGTGGAAGGAGTTGTTTATTTTCTCTTTTTTTTTTACTAAAAGAGCAACACAAGCGGGACCCTGTGTCCTTTTCAGGATGTCATTCCGCTTGTGCGTTTCTGGATGCGGTCGTTCCCTGACGCCAGCAGACGGCCACAATAGTTGCCTCTCGTGTTTGGGCATTCAGCACGCTGAGACAGCTTTTGTGAATAGCTCATTTTCCCATTGCAGGAATAGGACTATGGCAGCACTGAGATCGAGACTTGCTTACCTCACTGGTCCTTCGCTTGGACGACCAGCCGTGTCCTTTGGAGCTCCGCCTGACAACCAGATGTCCATTGCAGCATCGGAGGGGGAGCTTCAGTCCTTTGGAGATGAGGATTCAGCTGAGTTAACCCCTTCAGGAACTGTAGCGTTGCCCTAGTCTGATCCAGAATAGGCGGCAATGCTTTCCCCGGGCCGCCGAAAAGGTCGGGCTTGTGTGGAACTCCGAGAAGGTCATGAACCTTCCCGGCTGGACGATTGGTTTCTCGGGGCGGGCCGTGCTGGTTCTCAGCGCGCCGCCCTGGTACCATTCTTTCCGGAAGTGCATGAGGAGCTCACTAGGACATGGACGGCACCGTATAGTGCCAGAAGCCTATACTGGCTCCTCCCTCCTTAACACCCTCGATGGCGGAGCAGCTAAGGGCTATGTGGATATCCCGTTCTTCGCTTTGGGTTTGAGGGGCAGGCATTTCAATACAAAGCCTTACCCTTCGGGCTGGCCCTGTCGCCCCATGTCTTCACGAAAGTCGCGTGTGCGAGCGTGGTGTTCGCATTCTCAACTACCTCGACGACTAGCTTATCCTGGCCCAGTCGAGAGAGCAGTTGTGGGAACACAGGGACATGGTGCTCAGCCACCTCAGCCCCCTAGGGCTTCGGGTTAACTGGGAAAAGAGCAAACTCACCCCCGGGCAGAGGATCTCTTTTCTTGGTATGGAGCTGGACTCGATCAACATGACAGCTCGCCTCACCGAGGCCCCGTGTCCAGTCAGTGTTGAACTGCGTGAGCATGCTCAGACGCAGAACACCGGCACAACTGAAACTTTTTCAGAGGCTCCTGGGGCATATGGCATCTACAGCCGCGGTAACGCCACTCGGATTGCTTCATATGAGGCCGCTCCAACACTGGCTCCACGATCGAGTCTCGAGATGGGCGTGGCAGAGCGGCTCGTGCCGGGTCCAAGTGACCCCGCACTGTCGCCAAACTCTCAGCTTGTGGTCGGACCCTTCGTTCCAGCGGGCAGGTGTTCCCCTAGAACAAGTGTCCAGGCACTCTGTGGTCTCCACGGATGCATCTGCCACGGGCTGGGGGGGTCACGTACAATGGGCCTCCAGCTTCAGGTCTGTGAACGGTGCCTTAACTACATTGGCACATCAACTGCCTCGAGTTTTTAGCAGTACATCTTGCGCTGGACCACTTCCAAATGCTGCTGCTAGGCAAGCATGTACTGGTCCGTTCGGACAGCACTGCGACCGTTGTGTACATCAACCATCAGGGTGGTCTACACTCAAGTCAAGTCAAGTCAAGTCATCTTTATTTATATAGCGCTTTTTACAATACAGATTGTATCAAAGCAGCTTCACAGTGATAACATGAAAATAATACAAAAAATTATTTCATCATCGTCCACCTTTAAGGCAGATCTATAATATTGTTGAATATTAAATGTCCCCAACTAAGCAAGCCAGAAGGTAAGGCAACAGCGGCAAGGAACCAAAACTCCATCAGGTGACAGAATGGAGAAAAAAACCTTGGGAGAACCCAGGCTCAGTCGGAGGCCAGTTCTCCTCTGGCCAATGAGTGAACAGTGTATGAAGTTCAGAATGAATCAGAGTATTTGTCCAGTTCCGGTTGGTTGAAGTCGGAGTGGAGAGGAGGAGAGACTGGTTGACACTTCAGGTCAGCGGCGTCGTCGTGTCCTGGCGCTGGTCCTTCATCAGATCTGGATACGGCCTGGTTCCGGTGGACAGCAGTAAACCTCGGGATAGACAGAGAGACTAATATTAGCGTAGACGCCATCCTTCTTATGATGTACCAAGTACATCAGGATTAAGGGAAGTGTTCCCGGTCCCGGCTGTTCTAAACTATGCAGCCTAATTATATAAGTCTATAATGTGTTATGTGTATGCTAGGCCGAAGAGATGTGTTTTTAGTCTAGATTTGAACTGACAGAGTGTGTCTGCTTCCCGGACAATGGTAGGAAGACTGTTCCAAAGTTTTGGTGCTAAGTAGGAAAAGGATCTACCGCCAGCAGTCGATTTTGATATTCTAGGTATTATTAACTCCCGCCGCATGTCACAACTCGCCCGCCATCTCCTCTTCTGGAGTCAGAAGCTTCTGAGGTCGCGTCTTCCCCTCTATGAGGCGCCTCTATGCGTCAAAGTGGAACCTGTTCGTTGAGTGGTGTTCTTCTCACGAGGAGAACCCCAAACTTGCTCGATCAGAGCAGTTCTTGCCTTCCTTCAAGATGGGTTGGAGCGAAGGCTGTCAGTTTCCTGAGGGGGGTGAGGAGACTAAATCCGCCTCGCCCACTCTCTATACCCTCTTGGGATTTGTCTCTGGTCCTTTCGGCACTTCAGAGACTACCCTTTGAGCCTTTGCAGTCAGCAGAGGTAAAAATTATGTCCTGTAAAACAGTACTCCTGGTTGCATTGGCCTCCATCAAGAGGGTAGGGGACCTGCATGCATTTTTGGTCGACGAATCGTGCCTAGAATTCGGCCCGGCTAACTCTCACGTGATCCTGAGACCCCGGATACGTGCCCAAGGTTCCCACCACTCCCTTCAGGTACCAGGAGGTGAACCTGCAAGCACTGCCTTCGGAGGAGGCAGGCCCAGCCCTGGCTTTTCTCTGTCCTGTTCGCGCTCTGCACCTTTACGTGGACAGAACGCAAAGCCTCAGGACATCAGATCAGCTCTTCATCCAGGCCAGCAGAAGGGAAAGGCTGTGTCCAAGCAAAGGATGGCCCGCTGGATAGTGGATGCCATTGCCTTGGGTTACGAAGCCCAAGGCATGCCTTGCCCGCCCGGATTGTGAGCCCACTCCACTCGGGGCGTCGATTCTTCTTGGGCGCTGGCACACGGCGCCTCGCTGACAGACATCTGTAGAGCTGTGGGCTGGTTGACACCTAACACGTTTAATAGGTTTTATAGCCAACGTGTTGAGCCGGTTTCTTTCTGAGAGCTCGCTTCAATCAGCTGGTAAAACCGAAGTTTCCGCTCTAGTGTCAGCTTGCTGCGCCATTCCCCCACCTACATATCGAGCGGATACGTGCTCTTTTTTTGCTCCAGTCGAGTTCCCCACTCAGGCGAACCCTGTAGAGTTCCTCCGCACCCCTTCGGCAGTCAGACGTTGCGGATCGTCTGACGCCAGGCCTAGTGCTCGTATGCTTCTGTAAATTATGCTGGGCTGGGTTCCATATGTGGTGATCACTGCGGCGATCCCATATGCGTATTCTTCCACGAATAGCTCCCTGCGGTGAGCCTGTATATTTCTCTTGGCAGAGTCCGCTCTGCCCATCAATGTAGGCCCTCCTTCTGATGCTGGAGCCACCCCAGTGACATTCCATATGTTGTACTGCCCCTACTGGCCAGTCCATAAAAAGTTTTACATTTCTAGTTGAAAATGGTGTCGTGTAAACAGCCGCTAACTCAAGTCGAAGCTAAAAAACAAAAACGACATTGATATTTATGGGAAGGCTAACGGAATAGCTCTTTTCAGGTATTTTACAGCTTTTTGTGACAGTCTCGGCAGCCCCTGTTTTGGGAACATCATGTAATGGTCAAATAAAAAGCCTGCAGAAACGTTTCTTACAAACACAAATAACTTAAAATATTCTTAAACTTTCTTCTTCAATACCTTCTCTCTGAAATATTTTGCGTCAGTTATTCTTTTTTTTTTTTTTTTTTACAAACAATATATAGAGGTATTTTGGAAAGGTGATCTTTATCTTCATTCAAAGTAGAAAGTCACCTTCTACTTTTGAGTCAGTTCCCTTTCGAAGGGAACTCGACAATACGTCATCGACGCTTTGGGGAACGCCTCAGGCGTGACAGGTGTCTGAAATCACAATCAAATCACGGCAATCACATTGACCGGCGACAGCCCGTGAATCATTACGTGAATGATTAACGTGCGACCTGGAAGTATATAAGGGCGCCTTGCAAACATGACAAACCATCTTTTCGTCTTCAGGGACTGTTTTGTCTGTAACCGCTTTTGAAAATCAGGTATTTATGAAATGCACTGAGAAGGCTGAGTGTTTTCAACTGTGCTTTTTCTGTCTGGGAAGGAAGAGCACGCACAGGCAGTTCTTGAGGGAACTGCCTGTACAATTGCGAGCGTTTTTTTTTTGAGAACGCTCCGATCTCGTCTGGCCCTCTCCTTGAGAGAAGAGGGCTCAGCGTCTGGGTGTAAAAAAAAAAAAAAAAGGGATCCCAGATGAAGCCCGCCGATCGCCTTGAGAGGGGTATAATCCTCTCAGGCGATGCGGTGGCTGACGAGATTAAGCAGTGAGTGCTTTTCCGGACAAACAGGAGATGGCTGATGAGGGTGGTGATAATCAATCTTCTCAGCCACCCTGCCCCGTGTATGCTGAACTGGTGGTTTTATGGTAACGTTGGGGGAAAAATCGCTCACTATGAGAGCGTTTTTTCCCCCAGTCATAAAACCACTAGCTCAGGTGAGCCTTTCATTTCTTCCCGATCTCATACTGAGATCGAGAGGACATGGAAGAACCCATACTCTGCCCGTGTCCACCGACATCAGCGGGCAAGTCTCACTGATGTTGAGGTGATAGGAGAGCATGGGTATGTGTCGATGCCGCCCATTGACGAGACGTTTGCAACTATCTCGTGTCTGAACAGGCGTCTACACTGAGAGCTCAAACCCTGCCAGTTGAATGGCAGAGCATACACGCCAGCGGGTCAGGCCGGTGCTACCCTGCACATCATGGCGGTGTTGCAGGTACACCAGGCCAATCTGCTGGGGGATCTCGTCCAGGGGGTGGGGCCCCTGAGGCGGTTACTGAGCTGCGCCACGGAGTGAACCTGGCCGACATCGGGGAGAAGAGAGAAAGTCTTTCTCCTCGATTCGCTGCTTTCGCCCTCTGAGCTTTTTGGCACCTCTGTGTAGGCGGTGGCTGGAAAGTTCAGAGAGGCGAGGGCGCGCTCAGCTGTATTAGGACAAATACATACCGCTGAGATCCGTATCCACACCCAGACAGACGGGAGGGCCTGGCCCATCATGGTCCGGCGACCTTAGACAGGGCCAGAGAGCCATTGTCGCCTCTCGTGCGCCTCCTCCGTGGAGGAGTAGATCGCAGTAGAGGTGCAACTCCCGCAAGAAGAGGGATCTGAGGGAGGTGATCCAGCACGATTGCACACAGCATCGGCATGGATCACCTCCCCTGAGGGCGTGATTATATCTTAGCCCTCTCCTCTCTTCCCCGACTCCCCAGACGCTTTCTACATCAGGCCTGAGGCTGGGCTCATGGTTAGAACAATGTTCTGTTGGCCTGCCTCTGCTTGGTTAGGAGAGTGCCTCTTTCAGGCATGTAAAGGTGGTAGACCCCATGTTCATAAAGAACTGTCTGGTAAGTCTTCACTTCGCACGCCGCAGGTGAGCTGAGTGGTCTTCTTTAGAGTAATTTTGTGTGCAACTAACACTAAAATGTATCTCTCTACAGACCTCGTTCCCTGTATAGAGCTATGGGGTCATGTAAGGTACATTTTTGGATTATTAGGGCCCTGAAGTCCCCCTTTAGGTGGCTAGAACGACTATCTTAGCCCTCGGGCTGTTTGCCACCTCAGGGTAGGGGTAGTTGGTCTCCCTCCCATAGGATTTTCATCTTGGAGATTAGACTGACGCTAGTGCTTCGGATAGATCTTATGTCCGGTCCATGGGACCGTCTGACTTCCTTCCTGAGTACATCGCCCCCTTGAGCTCTGTTTGGGTTTTCAGTGGGCTGAGCGATTCTGCAGCCAGTTGTATGAAATAATAACTATTTTTCTAGTAAGGCTGTGGCTCCTCCGAGCCCTCAGGTAGATCTATGCTTGCAGGCTGGCCCTCACCAGGGCCGCCTCTGTAGCTGGCCTAGGCTGTGCCAGGGATAGTGGAGGCGCTCTGCTTAAGCATTTCTGCCTCTGAACCTTCACTGTGTGAATATAGGTTCCTAGCATCCCTGTATGACAGCCTCCTCCAATGGGAGTCGTTAGGCCAAGGCCCGCCCCCTTCTCTGCATTCTGGGGCGACAAGAGTAATGCAGCGTGGTGCAGAGGCATGGTTTGTAAAGATCCTGGGTTAGGCCTCAAATAGGCCTCCCCGGTACAATGTGTCTTTATTGAGCAGGGTTAGGCCGCCTTTCGCCTCACGAAGAGGCTGGGTCTGTCTGCCCGACCCTGCCGTGCAGAACTAGCATACGGATATGGGCTGCCAGTATAGGCTTTACTCACCTCGCTGAGCTACTGCTCGAGCGTCGGGTTGTAGGTGGTTGGCTCACAAACAAGCCCCACTTCCCTAGGTTGAGCACAGATACTTTTTCTGTCACCCCTAGAGCCACTGGCGGGCCCGCACCCTGGTAAACCTCAGGGTGAGGTGGAGAGTATTCCCCTGTGATACAGGGCAGGTCTGAGTCCTTCACTTTCAGTTCTGTATTATCCTACCTCGCATCACTATGGCTCGGGTTGAGCGGAAAGTTCTTGCCTTCACTTCTTTTTTGGTCGAAGTACGCTCCCCTGAAGCCAGAGCATTGCCATGAGCTGACGCCCATGCTTACAGATGGTAGGCCCCTGGCTCTGGGGCCTCCATTGAGGCAGAGTGGCGTATGTTTGTACTCCCCTTGCTCAAAGGGTGCTAGCGCTCTTGCTGAGTACACTGCCATGGGCAATGTGATTAGGTACCAGAATGCTGTAGGCGCTGTGTAAACAGCTTATCTGCCAACAAAGGCTGCGCCATTAGGTAGTAGGCCTCAGCAGGCCTCCTGTATGGGCAGCCCCCAAGTGGGCGCTGTAGGCCAGCTCACTTCATGTTACTGGCCTTGGTGGTTCGGGCAGTTGACTCACTGATGGGTAGTAGGCCCTAAACAGGCCTCCTCGGAAGTGAGTCCCAACATTGTGGGACTTACTTGTTGGTGTGGTATGATTCCCAACAGTGTACCTTTGGAGCAGATTGACTTGCTGTCAGCTAGTAGGCCCAACCAGGCCTCCCTGATAGGCGAGTCCCCAGTGGGCTGGCCTTAGCAGGCCGCCTTCGAACCGTCACCCAGATTCAGGGCTCATAGCTACCAGTTGTTTAAGATTACTTTCAGGTAGTAGGCCTCCTCAGGCCTCCCTGAAGGTGAATTCCCACTTACGGTGGCTATCAGGTAGTAGGCCTTACCAGGCCTCCCTGTAGGCAAGCCCAAAGGACAGGCAACTGGACAGCTAGCCTGACCTACTATCAGGTAGTAGGCCTCACTGGGCCTCCCTGAAGGCATGTTCTCACATAATGTGATAATCAGGTGGTAGGCCGCTAACCGGGCCTCCCTGAATGTGAGCTCCCAAGTATCGTGGCTGTCAGGTAGTAGGCCTCACCAGGCCTCCCTGAAGGTAGTTCCCACATACTGTGGTTATCAGGTTACAGGCCTCACCAGGCCTTCCTGGTCATGAGCTCCCACATGCTGGGGTTATCAGGTAGTAGGCCTCACCAGGCCTCCCTGAAGGTGAGTTCCCTTATACTGTGGTTATCAGGTTACAGGCCTCACCAGGCCTTCCTGGTTATGAGTCTCCACATGTCAGGTTACAGGCCTCACCCGACCTTCCTGAATGTGGGCTCCCACATATTGTGGTTATTAGGTTACAGGCCTCATCCGGCCTTCCTGGTTTTGAGCTCCCACACACTGTGGTCGCTAGGTTACAGGCCTCACCAGGCCTTCCTGGTCATGAGAGCTTCCACATACTGGGGTTATCAGGTTACAGGCCTCACCAGGCCTTCCTGGTTATGAGCTCCCACATACTGTGGTTATCAGGTTACAGGCCTCACCAGGCCTTCCTGAATATGAGCTCCCACATACTGTGGTTATCAGGTAGTAGGCCCCGCCAGGCCTTCCTGTGAGTGGTTCCCCAACGATGCTGGGTTCTGGAAGCTAGTGGCCGCTTGCTATCAGTTCAGCTGGCCTTATTAGGCCGCTGCTAAAAGCGAGCTTGTGCCCTGGCTCAACTAAAGTGTTCGTCCTCTGCTACTGGTTCCCTCCCGGAACTTCTTACTCTGCCTACAGCCTGGTTTCCTACCAGTCGGTCCATTGCTCCCCTCACTGAGGGTCACTATGAGTGTTTGGACTCCTGAGTCTGGTCAGACGGTCCGTAGGCCTCTCGTGAGGCCTCCCAGTTAGATCAGCCCCTAGGCCTTCACAGGCCTCCTCAGTGTTTCAAACACAAACACTGGGTAGATCCGTGGATCGAGTAGAGAAACTCCCCTCTCTAGCAAGGGTTGTAAAGCACTATGCTGAGTCATACTCTCCGGGATATCCCGTCTCTGAGATCCGGGCTGAGGGTTCACTGCCAGCTTCGCAGTCCCTCGGGTTGGATGCCTTACCTAAGGCAAATGTCCAGAGGCTCTGTCTCCAGACAGACAGGAATTTGGCCAGACTGAAGTGTCCGACGTAGTGACACCAGGTCAGGCCATCCTGGTGGCATTTCGGGTGGTATATTCCCCCCGAATAGTGACTGGCTGGGGTTCCCTCGGGTTCCCTAGCCACATTCCCTAGAAGGGACCCCTTCTAAATTGAAGTTGTGGTCCTAGGCCTTTGAGCAGGCCCAGGTAGGCCTTCGGATTATATATTTGGAGTTCCTCCTGTTAGGCTTATAGCTTGGGCTATGACCGTAGGGAATGCTGTCACTGACAGCCCAGTGTGACCTGAGGGTGAGTGGTTCTTGCATTTCATTTGAATTTGCTGGTTCTGACAGTTGTCACTGCCTCCTGGCATGCACTCCCCTCAGCATGGCGGAGTGGGTATTTCGTTCCCCAAAGCGTCGATGACGTATTGTCGAGTTCCCTTCGAAAGGGAACGTCTCAGGTTACAACTGTAAGAACCAGCAAATTCAAATGAAATGCAAGAACCACTCGTTCCCTGTTCTCTCTGAGAACAGGGAACGAGACAATACGTCTCCCTGCCATGCCTCGGGGCCTGCCTACCAAACAGTCCCTTCAGACGAAGGATGATTTGTCATGTTTGCAAAGCGCCCTTATATACTTCCAGGTCGCACGTTAATCATTCACGTAATGATTCACGGGCTGTCGCCGGTCAATGTGATTGCCGTGATTTGATTGTGATTTCAGACACCTGTCACGCCTGAGGCGTTCCCCAAAGCGTCGATGACGTATTGTCTCGTTCCCTGTTCTCAGGGAACAAAGGTTACAGTTGTAACCTGAGACGTTTTACTTCTATGCTGAAAAAACCAGCCACTAAATGGACACAGGTTCAAGATAGCCAGTGGTTTGAATGTACTTTCCAGCCCGGTCTCACCCCAAAACGTCACATACTGACGCGTCTTGACCATTCGGCAACATACGACGAAAAAGGTACCCTTTAACGTCCATATGAGACGCAGACATAAGCGCACCAGCAGCGCCTTCTAGCGGTACCCTACCGCATACCTAAACCCAACCATTCCCGAATCGTCACATATGGACGTTAAAGGGTACCTTTTTCGTCGTATGTTGCCGAATGGTCAAGACGCGTCAGTATGTGACGTTTTGGGGTGAGACTGTGTTATACTTTCAGCCAGTCGTCTTGGTTTTTGCTTAAACTGAAATGTTCAAATACTTAAACCAAAAGAAAGTTGAAAGACCTTATTGATACCAAGAAATACAAGTGAAGTGGCAGATTAGCCCACATGTCATGTTTTAGCGCCAGAGACCCACCAGTACTGGCTTGTTACTATTCAATGCTTTCAGCCTGTGAGCTCACTGTGTTATTGCTGAGCTAAACGGGGAAGTGCTTGTGTCCAAATATCTGTAGAGACAGAGGAAGTCAGACTGCTGGATGGACAGAGATTGCAAGTCCTCAAGTGAGGATTAGAGTGATTGCAGTATGAGCTGGATTTGGAAAATGCCACAAGTTTTTTTTTTTTTTTTTTTTTTTTGTAAATAAAAAGCAGAAAAAAACACTGACAACATTTTCCCAAGATATGCTAGAGAAATGTCAACATGAGCAACCGTTCCATCCCCCCAGCTCCCTTAACAGTATTTATAAAAACAAAAAAAACAAAGAAAAAAAATTGAGGTCTATCTGTCTATCTGTCTGTCTGTATCAGTATACTCACTTTCATTGCCAAGAAAGGAAAAAGCAACTATATATTCTAACATCTTGTGTTTTGTGGAAAATAAAACAATAATGAGTAAATGACAAAAGTTACATTTTTGGATGGATGATTCCTTTAATACATATTTACAATTTAAATGTTGTTATAAAGTGGACAAGGTAGACAGGAATTTATCAATGTTGTTTTATCACAATGTTGATTTAAAAAAATATATATTCTGATCACAAATTAAGCAATATAAAGCTCAATATAATTTCACTTGTATTATAATCATAATTTTATGATAAAAAAGTAATGAAGCAACTGCTCAGTTTTTTCTTAACATTATTAGTAAAAAATATGTTGTTTAAATATATGGTGACACTTTACAATATGATTAAATGTGTTATCATTAGTTGTATTGGGTATTGCATTGGGTGTTGAGTATTAGCTTTGGCATTTATTAGAAACATTATTAATTTAAATAGATATGCTATTGTTCTTTCTTAAGTAATGTTCATGCATAATGAAGCCTAATAGAATTAGGCTAAATTTATAAACTAAAGGCAAAACCATTTTATTTTTGTTTGTTTAATTTTGGTACATTTTGAGATTTTGGACTATTTTATTTCTTGCAAAGAAAACGTCCAAAATACACAACACATACACAAGTGTTTATTTTTTTTTAAAAATAGCTATTTTAAACTGTAGGTGTAATTTCCAATACATGGTTGTTAAATTCTGATGTCGTTTTCTCTACATCAGTTTTTTCCTCTTGAACTGAGCCAGAAATCCCCATCTCTGTAGCGTTTTAAAGTACTAAATGTTACAGTTTTTTTCCTGTCTATAATCTGAAGTTTTTTTTTTTTTTTTTTTTTTACAAAGGGTTGTTATGTAAGGGTTGTAGGGCTTGGTTAATAGCTAATTTATCTAAATTAAATAACATTTTATTCCTAAAAACATAGAGGATTTCTGATTTATGGAGTTGTAAGTAAAGGATATCCCCTCTGTAAAAACTATTAACTCTAATATGTCAGCATATCACATTTTGAACATGGCTTTATCCAATATTCAGATTTCTGTTCTTGAAATGTATGCAAGTAAGTGCATATTTAATTAACTAATACATAATTTGCATGTTTAAACATAACATTTGAGAAATCGTGTAATACAAAAACATTGTGTTAAGGTAATCAACTGGGCAAAGTATGGTTACATCTATTAGTTGTTGTTTTTTAACCTATCCCCCTATCTTGCCTTAACTAATGTTAATTTATACAACGTAAAATGTAATAACAATTACAATGTCATAAAAAAGAATTGACAATGCTTACAAATTCTGGCTAATGCATTAACAAATAGCATTAACTAGCATTTAAAAATTAATTTCAAAGTGCTCAAAATATGTGATAACGTTTAAAATTACAGTTATTATTGTGAAAAACAATTAAAGGAGATTTTAAATTCATTTAACAAAATGTTTTTTGAGAATGTTCTCCTTTCTGCCGATTAATTTCATGCTACAGTCCAGCCAGACAATAAAAACCCATTTCAAACCTAACAGACAAGAATCCAGGTGTCAGAGAGGACGATTTCATGGTCAGACCGTCGGAAAATGTTTCTTTGTAGCAACATCATCTACATAAAGATGCTGATGGTCTAGTGAAAGTAAAAAAAAAAGTAAAAAAAAACACAGTCGTCAGCAGAGCACAATTACACATCTCAGATCGTCACAGGCCGCACAAACACACACGCTTTAGATGGGAAGGTAAAATGCTCAATTAAGCATGCTATGGTAATGGCTGCTCTTCCAGCCTGTCAGGATCCTGGAGGTGTACATGTTTTCTCTGCAGACAGCTTGATGCGCGAGCATGTGTTATTCTGCTGAGACTGGATTCTGTCATCTCACAAATGTGATGTCCAACTATGCGTACTTGAGAGGAAATATGCAATGCTGTGTTTTTAAGGGAAAGCTGTCATAAAAGTAACTTAAATACAGGCTGTTATTAATACGCGGGTAAGAATGTATCTTATTATGAAATTTTCTGACAATTAAAATAATTTGCATTTCATTTAGGAAGTAATGTTGTAACTAAATAATAGTATTTCCCAAATAGTTTGCAGAAAATCACATTTTAATTAATACTTTGTTTTAAGTTTTCTGTGAAAAAATATCTAAACATCCTTAAAACGAGCTTTTATTATTACGATGATGACGATGATGATGATGATGGTGAAGATGGTGTTGATTATGATGACTATTATTATTATTATTAATTATTATTATTATCACTACTTTAGTTATATTTAGTGAGGGGTAAAAGTGTGCAAATGGATCAAGACATGCTTGAAGTATTTTTATCTTATATTTTGTCTTGCTTATCAGGTAAATTGTTTCAAAATAATTAAATATTGTTAGAAAGCTAAGAAGAAACCTAACAGATATAATTTTTGCAGTGGGTAACTAATTTTTTACATATCCCTGTTGTTTAATGCGTATATGATATTTAACTGATAAGAAAATATGGCAAATAAAATGCCTTGTATGCTTTCTATTTTTAGGGTGAAATCCTCTGAAAGTATACATTTCGTGGTAACACTTTATTCCACTGTGTCATTTTTACATCTGTTACATGTAGTTATTAATAACTATAAATGATGCATGATTACATGGAACTAACTCTAAACTAAACCCTAATCCTAACCCAATAGTTACTATAGTTATAGCATGTAGTTTCTGTACTTAATATTACTTAAATTTTTAATTACAATGTAACAAAGACACTTTAAAATAAAGTGTAAACCATATTTAGAACATTTCAGTTGTTCTGTTTATTAACACAGTATTCTACAGTGTCCTTATTAGATGTTACATGTATTAACTATACTAATACAAGTAAATTGTGCATGCCACTCACATAAACCAAATCTAATCCTGACCCTCACCCTATAGTAAGTACATGCAGTTCATTAATATTAGTGAGGTCTTAAATGTATAATTACACTGTAACATGGACACCTTAAAATACAGTGTAACCTAGCTTTCAATTGTTATTTTTGCTTTGTTTTTAGATTTCACATTAATGGGAATGTGAATGTGAATATTCACAGAGAGCATTGTTACTCAATCATTTTATCAACCTATAGTTATTACTGCAAGAGAAGTATTGAAGATTACAAATTCTGTCACAACTTTCTGAATTTTCCTTGCCCAGTTCTTAAACGAGAGTATCATTTCTGTTCTTCAAGACCATTTTGATGGAACGGTGAGGTTTGAGAAGTCTAATATTTCTCAATGCTCTTCAGAATAGATTAATCATGGTGTCTGTAGATTATTCTCTCAAACTAATCACTGGCTTCACTGCCAGATGTAACTGAAATCAGCCCAGAACATATTACAGCCACGCCTGACAGCCTCTCTCAGACAACTCATTACAATCCATTCATTCTGTCTGGTATTGAATGTGTTTAAAACAAGAGAGAGGCTTATTTTAATTCAGAATGATACCGTTCCATATAGCCTGAGATGAAAGAGGGCGTTTCTGCCCACTAGCGCTCTGGCTGTCGCCCACAGTAACATGTTGTACTTGTTTGGTGTTCATGGCTGCATGCCTGTCAGTGCACGCCCAGTGACATCCTACTGTTCTGAGCACTTGACTGACAGCTCAGGCAGCCAGCACAAGCAGGAAATCAATAAAGCTGGACCCTCTAGACCCCGCTGCTGGACACTCTGCCAATCACCAGCCAGACATTGTGGGACTATAGCCAGTTATGAACAAAAAGAGATCTAAAGAGCAGGCCAGCCTTAAAATGGATATATGCTCTATTCCTCATCTATATTTCTTGTTATAGTATTGTTTAATTATTTTTAAATGTGTTTTTTACAAAAAAATGAAATTATATATATTTGTAATCAGTTATGGGGAAAGTTCATTTTATAAGTAATGCACTACACATGCGTTACTCCTTATCTAATTGCATTACTTAGTTACTTATGGAATGTAATGCCATTCATCAAACAAACCTTTCAGCTGTGCTGCCATTCTGGATTGCAGAAATATAGGACACAGAAGAAAATTCAACACTCTTACTTCAGCAATAAAAAAATAAAAAGAGTGTTATCCTAAGTCATTCTTGCTTATTCATATGGTTGAATTTGGATTAGGGCACAAATAATAACATTTTAATGGTTTTTTTTTTTAAACATGACTTTTATTTTTGATTTTAAAGCTGAAGTCTGCAAGATTTTTTTGATCATGTTCACTGAAACCAACACTATGCTCCGACAGAACAACATAAATCAGGCAGTTTTAGAAAAAAAAACCTGCACTTCTACCTCCACCTGAGCCTGTTATTTGTTTTGCAAAAAAACACCGCTCCCGGTTCTTCTGGTCCAATCAGTGCAGGGCTGTGTGAGATCTGACTGTCAATCACAGTTTGTGCACACACCACAGATCCCCCCTCCCCCCTCACGCACGTTACAATATCACATGCAAACGCCTGAAGTTCACAGGTGTGTTGGATTGTACGAAGCGTAATGGCGGAGAGAAAAAGTGTACGCACTGACGAGCTCGCGAACTCGATGGGAGGGTGCTCGGTGGTAGTGGGGGAGAGGCATGAGAGTTGTAAACTTTCAAAATTTTGGCTAAGTCCCCTCAATCTGCCAGACTTGCCGACTGCAGCTTTAATGTTTGCATCCCCCAGGATGTTGCCCCTTTGGGGGTATAATATATTTTTTTAAATGCTTGTTTGGCAATGTGTGTTACAACATTTTAGCCAAATTTTTGACTATCTTAAACTAAATTATGACTAGCTTACTCTATCAGATTGATTGCACATTTTTCTAGGGCCTATAAATTATCATTACTACCAAAACTTTGCTGAAAACCCCAATTTCCTTTGTGCCTTCTTGTCCTCTGATTGAAAGTTCATACTTTTTATCAATTACAGTCTTGCTCTGAAATATTTAATGATTTTATAAAGTAAATGTAAGATAAACATTTACTGAACTGAAGCAACTTGGGTTTAATTGATTATTCATATATCTGTCAGGAGATACACACTGGACAGGAAGTACGTGAATACAGAAAACAACTTTGGAGACACACAGCAGTCACAGAGATAGCAGGTGAGTGACACAAAGTAGATAAGTGCAGAAGGAGAAATGGTAACTAAATTGTCCTTTTATCTTACAGATGAACCAGGTGAAGATGGCACCGCTGGCTGACGTTGCACACACTTCAACAGACAGGCAGTGGAATGGGTAAGTATTGCAAGTCGATATTCACAGAGCAAACACCAGGAGAAAACATGCGGATACACTTCTTAGAATTGTTGTAGGAGAATTGGAATAGTACAAAGATTGCTGGGTGAGTTTGTTTCCTAATTTAAGGCCAGATGCTTGAATTGAGGTGTGTGCTTATCAAGTGTGTAGGCTTTTATTTGATATTGGTGGGGACATCCCCAGATGCTGAAGATTTAGGAAATGAATAGGATGATGTATTAAGGTTTTAGGTCTATATTGACCTTAACAATATGTTGTTGAATTCTGTAATGTTACAGGTAACTATTGACATTCAGTAAACAGACACTACTTTGACCATCAAAAGCCTATTCTGTTAACACACACACTTGCTTCTATACCAAACATGTCCCTCACATCAATCCTGCAAAAAACAAAATGTTCACAGTGTTTCAGGGTGAATTAAATGTACATGGATTTTGAGGAGGTGGAGGAAATGAGAGGAAATGACGGTGTGAGTTTTTAAAAGCAGGTGCCAACAGATGAGAAGAAATCAGCATCAGTCGCTGCAGATATAAAAATGCGATGTGCTCTTGCATCAATTTACAGCCAGCAACAAGCATCTCTCTCCTCTTGCCCCCCTCCCTCTCTTCCATCTATAGATGAATATGTTATTCTACCCTTTTGCTGCCAATTTATTTCACAGGGTGTATCTTTGCGAAATGGAATGGAAAAGTGTTTTATAGTCTTGTTTCCCTTCCTGTGCATCCCCCCTGCAGATTAGGACAGCCCAAACAGGATATGAAATGCTGCTGGAGTCTTCAGCCAGAGGTCATTCTCTTGTGTGTTATAATATCTTCTGTCTGTGGGCCAATCACCTGGGTCTTAGGTGAGGAGTGCACATCAAGTAAAGGTGGAACATGGCAAGGGCAGCGAGCAGAGATCAGAAGGTGCTGATCCGCAATTTTCACAGCGCTGAACAGCGGGCCGCCCTCATTGTGTTTCAATCAAAGGTGATACGGCAAGGCTTTTTCCTTCACTGAAAAGCCATCTGTCAGAGATGGCTATTTTGGGTCCATCAGGTGTACTATAAACCTGTTTAGAACATCATCACAGAGACATTTCAAGTCTAGGTGTCCATCAAACTAATCTGAAATCAGTTATAGCCTCTGCTCTTTTCAGCTTGCTTTCTTTTCAGCATCTGGGCTTGTTTCTTCTCTTTTATGTTCTTCAAATTTAGCTCAGCTTTGTTTCATTCCGAAGAAATGATTACGGTAGGCACTTGTGATCAGTGTTGGGGATAAACAGGGAAGCTACAATTATAATTATCATAATAATCATGTTCATGACATAATTGGGTTTTTCTTCAACTACGAGCTCTTCTGGACCAGTGGATAAAAACTAAAAACTTTCCTTTAGAAAAAAATCCGTTAGAAAAACTCTTCACACTCTCAAATAGTTTACTCCCCCCTGAACCACCATTTTTACAACCACATCACAAATAATGTATTTTTGTGTTCTCTATCTTTCAGTCACTTTGGCGTGGTGCCTGTCAATTGATACCTCATGTGTCTGGTTCGTTCACACGCTGAGAAAGCTTTTGTGGATGGCTCATGTTCTCACTGTGGGTACATGACCATGTTGGCGTCGTGGTCTCGACTCTCCTTTCTGGTTAGAAAGGGAGTCACCTCAGCCGCTCCCTGCGCTGATCCTTCTGGAATCCACAAAGCCGAGACGGCTGGCGCTGAGGGCAATATGAGGGCAACAATGGGAGTGTTTTTGCTTCGTCCTCATTCCTCGGCATGCACTTTGTGCCCGGTGGAGCTATCAGATTGAGTTTGATGTTGCGTCACAAGATGCACCTGATTTCTCATTCTGGGCTCCGGATGAGGATGAATTAACAATGGTAGAATCGTGGGTGGGCCAGTGCCCTCTGACGTGGAAGACTTGACTCAGCTCTGACCCTCGGGTGCGGTGGCCCAGTCCGAGTATGATGTTGTTGCCAGCCATGGTCTGCTTGCACACAGCACCCTTCTCCTCCCCTGAGGCAATAACGTGTGTTTTTTGTCCATGCAAGTTCTCGAGTCTGGCGAATCCTAGATGTATCTTACTTTTCAGCACCCTGCAGCAGTTGAGTTTAGTGGAGGAATTCAGCGTCAGACGCAGTACTCGTGATGCATGCCCCTCGACCAGCCCGTATACTGGAGCTAGGTACCCATATATAGTGATTCCCTGTTGGTAATCCCATATGATGTATTGTCCATGATATGGTTTCCCTGATGTCTTGGCCTAGACAGAGCCCCATCTCTACCCCCAGTCGCTGTATTTGTAGAAGTTCCGCCAATTCAGGTAGGATCTACCACAGGGACTTTTTATCCATGTGTGGTACTTCCCAGGTGTACATCTATGTTATATATTCTCCACAGACTAACCTCCATTTTGGGTAGGCTATGATCTCCATAGTATGCTGGAATGTCTTGCTGTGGTGGTAAATTAAAAAAAAACAAAAAACAAAAAAAAACTTAATTTCAAGTTAAAATGTGTTGCCTGTACCCCAAGGGTTGCAGCTCTCTCTTGCTGGGATCGGAAGCCCGCTCTGTGTCTTCTTCTGCCGGGGGAGAGAGCCCGGTCTAGCTCTGAGGAGGTGGATGTGCTGAGCATCGAAGCAGGAAATTTTGAAAACTCACCACTTCTATCCCCCGCATATGAGCAGCTATTGGAGGTAATAACTCTTGCCATGTCTGATTTAAACATCAATTGGCCGGCCAATAAGCAGGGCACTCATCCTAGAAGCAAACTGGATGTGAGTTTCTTGTCGTTCTCAAGTCCACATATACTCAGATATTAGGGGGTTGAAAGAGTACGGGTATGTCGTGATGCCCAAGGTGGAAAAGACGCTTACAAGCTTTCTGGCCCCTAGCAAGGCATCATCCCTGAAGGCCCTGAAGCATATACAGCACAAGTCAGGTTGGTGCATGTCTGCATAAAAAGTCCATCTTGCAGGCGTACCAGGCGGAGCTGCTAAGAGACTTTAACAAAGGTGAGAGGGTAGGGCCCACACAGTTAAAGTGTTGATTTGGGCCATGGATTTGTCTCTCCAGGCCACCAAGGAGATAGCCAGAGCCATTGGCAACAGAGAGGCAGCTCTTGCTAAATCTCTCTGACATCAAAGAAAAAGACAACTTTTCTTTTTGGCGCTTCACTCTCTCCTCCTGGCCTCTTCGGCAACAATGTGAAAATGGTCGTCAAGAGGTTTCAGGAGGCTAAAAAGAAGGCAGCAGTGTTCAAATGTTTCCTCCCTTGCACTCAGGTCATATATATATATATATATATATATATAGAGAGAGAGAGAGAGAGAGAGAGAGAGAGAGAGAGAGAGAGAGAGAGAGAGAGATAAGAAATGGCGAGTCAAAAGAAAGTGTATAGGCAATGGCATTTTGCCTTGGAGGCCTATGCAAGTAGGTCCTCAGGCTGGAGGAAGTCAAATAACTGCCTTCGCCTCTCCTGATAAGAACCCACTCGACCAGAGGAGTGGCATCCTCTAAAGCAGTGGTTGTAAAATAAAATCAAGATCAAATTTTTTTTTTTGACTCAACCTATACAGGCCTACATCTGTTTACATGCAAACAAGTCAAGCCAAGCATAAGAATACTTGGTAACACTTTATAATAACTGCACGCTATTAATCATTAGTTAAGCATTAGTAAACAGTTAATTCATCATTTATAAAGCATTAATATACATTAAAAAGCAGTTTATAAATACAGCTACAAATGCTTTATTCTTGATTTATAAGCATATCTATTTGTAATTTCTAAATGAAGTATAGCATTATTTACAAACCAGTTATTTAAGAGTTGTCAGTGATTCATAAGATCACTTAGAAAGTGTAAGTAAATGTAGTAAATGCAGGTAGTTATAAAGCATTTAGTAGTGGTGAGTTAACTATTTTTGTGAGCTCATCTAAAGTGAGGACTATTCATGCCTTGTAAAGCATTTACAAAGGAGATTTAAAGGCTCATTTGTCTTCTAAACTGAAAAAAAGACAAACACAACACAGTGATACAGAACATAGAAATATTAACAGCCTTTAAATCTCCTTTGTAAATGCTTTACAGTGCATAAATAGTCCTCACTTTAGATGAGCTCACAAAAATAGTTAACTGACCACTACTAAATGCTTTATAACTACCTGAATTAACCATGAATTACAGTAGAAATACATGTTAATAAAGCATTTACTAACACACTAAGTAACTATTACTATATGTCTGAATAATAAGATGTATGAATGTACATTTAAATAGTTTATTAATCATTTACATACACTTTCTAAGTAATATTTGGAACCACTGACAACTCTTAAATAACTGGTTTGTAAATAATGCAGTACTTAATTTAGAAATGATAAATTGATCATTAATAACATATGAAAATATAATTATTAAACACATTATAGATATGCTTTTAAATCAAGAATAAAGCATTTTTAACTATTTATAAACTGCTTATTATTGTCTATTAATGCTTTATAAATGACAAATTAACTGTTTACTAATGCTTAACTAATGATTAATAGTGTGCAGTTATTATAAAGTGTTACCGAATACTTATATACAATGGGGCTAAAGGCGCATTTGACTATATTCTCATTTAAAACACTATTGTGCACAGATGGCACATAAATTCAACTCAGCACTTTTCTCAACATCCGCTTTTGATGATGCACGTGCACTGGCTGATCTTTGACGCGATCGCAACACAAGTTAAGTCTGCACTAATTTGATCTAGCTATATACAGGGATGGTTATCCATTAACCGGTCATAAGAATTCTAACTAATTAATAGCCTACTATCGTTTGCTGCATGCTTAAACAAATACACTAAAAATATTCCACAACAAATCCTTTATATTTAATGATATTCAGAACAGAACAAGAATGAAAATATAACTATAAACAAGCCAAAACTAAATAATTTAAAGCGAAACTGAAAGTAACCAGCGCTGGGATGACGTAACTCTCTCATTCAAATCAAAATGTTTCCATATTCGCAATGTATTGGGATGCTAAACTATTATTTATTATAGGCTTTGTACTTCACTCACGTTCCAGTATCGATGGAAAAAATAATCCTCTTCACATGGGCAAAAATGTGCTTGGAAACATCACAGTGGAGCAGTGGTCATGCTGAATGGTACGAATTGTACTACTGACTATTTTTTTTTATATGCTAGCTAGACTATTTTATTTTGATAATTGTCACAGTATTTATTCTCCTGAGTCTTTCTGGTAGAAATGAACCAAACTCAGCAGAATACTATCGCACAGTTTTTTCTTTTCTTTTTATTAATCTGTTATTTAAATAGCCTATATTTAGCATGTTTCTTTTATACAGGCCTATAGCTAGACTATGAATTTATGAAAACAATTAATTTTTTAATGTAAGCCTAAGTCCATTTTCCTTAAATCATCCTGGTGTCCCATTTTTTTATTCTCCCAGGGTCTGAAAACCACTGCTCTAAAGCCCTGCAATCAGGGGTTTCCCTTCAGGAGGTCTGCAATGCTGCTGGCTTGGACTCCCTACACACTTTCAGATATTAAATAGCCTGGATCTGCCCTCCATGCCTGGTTCTCAAGTTCTGACATCCTGAGTTGTGCCATACAAGCTTCACACCAGGACAGGCACTAGTCAGTGTGGTGCAGTGTGTATTTCGTTCCCCAAAATGTCATCTTCCCTTGAAAGGGAACATCTCGGGTTACAACTGTATCCCTCGTTCCCTTTGCCACACCTCCTGATTGTCTGAAAATGACTTGCTTCGACCTATAAGAAGCTAACACTGTTATGTGCTTGTATCCCTTTATAGCTTCCACTACGCCGTCACATGTGACGTCATGACACAACACCAATCAAGATAGGACTAGTTTCATACGTGCTTCAGATGCTATCATGCTGAAGGCATTCTCCAAAGTGTAATCTTCTCAGGGAACAAAGGTTACAATTGTAACCCGAGACGTTTTATGTTAGGTCCCTCATAGGCTGGGGAGTGGTCATGGAAGGAAGCTCAGTTCAGGGTCTGTGGAGGAGTCATCTTCTTCTTTTTTGGCACATACAGTGCCTAGAGATGTTGGCTGTCTTTCTAGCATTGAAGCAAGGGGCCATCATGTGGTTGTCCAGACAGACAATATGTAAGTGGTCTCCTATATAAATGATCAGGTGGTCTGTGGTCATGCCCACACTGTACAAACCAGCACACCAGATCCTCCTGTGGTCCTAGGAAAAGCAGTCTACATTTCTGGGTACCAAAATCAGGGATCAGACATCCTGTCGAGGCAGGGGCTGAAGTCCAGGGAATGGATACTTCACCCCAAGGAGGTGGAGCTCAAATGGAGGGTGTTTCGCCAGGTGGAAGTGGACTTGATTGCATCTCAAGATACGACACTCTGTACACTCTGGTTCTCCCTCATGCATTCAGCCCATCTGGGTTTGGATGCCATGGTACAGACATCGCTGAGGGCTATGTATGTACACATTCCCCCGATTGCTCTGCTCCTGGGAGTTCTCGAGAGTCGGCTGGGACAGGTTCAGTCTACTGCTAGTAGTAGTATGTATAATGATCTATGTGAATGCCAGGAAAAAGAGATGTGTTTTAGTCTAGATTTAAACTGACAGAGTGTGTCTGCTTCCCGGACAATGTTAGGGAGAATGTTCCAAAGTTTAGGTGCTAAATAAGAGAATGATCTACCGCCAACAGTTGATTTTGATATTATAGGTAATATCAACTGGCCGAATTTTGAGATTACAATAGACGTGAAGGACTATAATGTCCTTCACTAAGGTTTTCCCACTTACAAAGCATGTAGAAGTCTGTAATTTGTATCATAGGTAGCCTACACTTCAACTGTGAGTGACGGAATCTAAAACAAAAATCCAGAAAATCACATTGTATGATTTTTAAGTAATTAATTAGCATGTTATTGCATGACATAAGTATTTGATACATCAGACAAGCTGAACTTAATATTTGATACAGAAACCTTTGTTTGCAATTACAGAGATCATACGTTTCCTGTAGTTCTTGACCAGGTTTGCTCACACTGCAGCAGGGATTTCAGCCCACTCCTCCATACAGACCTTCTCCAGATCCTTCAGGTTTCGGGGCTGTCGCTGGGCAATACAGACTTTCAGCTCCCTCCAAAGATTTTCTATTGGGTTCAGGTCTGGAGGCTGGCTAGGCCACTCCAGGACCTTGAGATGCTTCTTACGGAGCCACTCCTTAGTTGCCCTGGCTGTGTGTTTCAGGTCATTGTCATGCTGGAAGACCCAGCCACGACCCATGCTCTTACTGAGGGAAAGAGGTTGTTGGCCAAGATCTTGCGATACATGGCCCCATCCATCCTCCTCTCAATACGGTGCAGTCGTCCTGTCCCCTTTGCAGAAAATTATCCCCAAAGAATGATGTTTCCACCTCCATGCTTCATGGTTGGGATGGTGTTCTTTGAGTTGTACTCATCCTTCTTCTTCCTCCAAACACGGCGAGTGGAGTTTAGACCAAAAAGCTCTATTTGTGTTTCATCAGACCACATGAACTTCTCCCATTCCTCCTCTGGATCATCCAGATGGTCATTGGCAAACTTCAGACGGGCCTGGACATGCCCTGACTTGAGCAGGGGGACCTTACATGCGCTGCAGGATTTTAATCCATGACGGCGTAGTGTGTTACTAATGGTTTTTCTTTGAGACTGTGGTCCCAGCTCTCTTCAGGTCATTGACCAGGTCCTCCCGTGTAGTTCTGGGCTGATCCCTCATCTTCCTCATGATCATTGATGCCCCACAAGGTGAGATCTTGCATGGTGCCCCAGACCGAGGGAGATTGACCGTCATCTTGAACTTCTTCCATTTTCTAACAATTCCGCCAACAGTTGTTGCCTTCTCACCAAGCTGCTTGCCTATTGTCCTGTAGCCCATCCCAGTCTTGTGCAGGTCTACAATTTTATCCCTGATGTCCACAGCTCTCTGGTCTTAGGCCACATTTACACATAGCCGGGTATTTAGAGAAACGAATATTTCTTCCCCTCCGTTTTCAATAATAACATCGTGCACACAACCCGCATAAATACGCCGTCGAGTGCCTTTATAACTATGCTAAACCTATGGGCGGCAGTGTAGGGAGAAGGATAAAGCCATGCAAGCCAATCAGAATCCTCAGAATCGACAAGAGAGAACCTAAAACCCCGTTTATCCCAGTTGACACGACAACATATAACCGGCGTTTTCAGAAATCTCCACTTTGGCCGGAGTTTTTAGAAATTATCGTTTTCTGGGATAAAAACGGCGTTTTCGTGTAAATGACAGGCCAAAAACGCAGAGAAATATCTGCGTTTTCCCATCGTGTAAACGGGGCCTTAGCCATTGTGGAGAGGTTGGAGTCTGTTTGATTGAGTGTGTGGACAGGTGTCTTTTATATAGGTAACGAGTTCAAACAGGTGCAGTTAATACAAGTAATGAGTGGAGAACAGGAGGGCTTCGTAAAGAAAAACTAACAGGTCTGTGAGAGCCGGAATTATTGCTGGTTGGTAGGTGATCAAATACTTATGTCATGCAATAAAATGCAAATTAATTATTTTAAAAATCATACAATGTGATTTTCTGGATTTTTGTTTTAGATTCCGTCTCTCACAGTTGAAGTGTACCTATGATAAAAATTACAGACCTCTACATGCTTTGTAAGTAGGAAAACCTGCAAAATCGGCAGTGTATCAAATACTTGTTCTCCCCACTGTACGTTTGTGCTTCATTTATGTTCTGAATAATAATGTACGCAAGACCAGATTCACTGTGTTACTTGCAAAAACAAGATTAAAGTGAAAATAATTAAAATGCAGACTATGCACAAACAGACTTCCCAGAAGGAAAGAGCAGAACAGACAACACAAACAAAATGTTGATCTAAACACACAAATCATCAACAATCGGCAATGCCATCAAAACACAATGCCAGCAACATTATCAGAGCACACAACACATATAGGCCATAGGCTATAGGCCACCAGTTTGGTAGGATTTGTACCTTGCTTAGTTTAATAAGTTTGCTTTATTTGGTCGAAGTTAATGGAGTAGAATATCTGAATCAAACCTTGGAGTAAAGAATTGAGAGCAGTGTATGAAACTATAATAAGTATCTATAGAGGTAGTATTTTAGTATCAGTAGCTTGAGTACACAGTGATTAAGCTAACAAAATACACAACAAATAGTGTATTTCTAGAGTACAGAAAATATTTGTACAAGCATTTTTGTTCGTTGACGAACTGGAAGTGGTCTGGCTTTAAACTCCAACCCTCACGCATCCAAATTATGCATTGAAGGATTAGTTCACCCCAAAAAATCTAGTATTATTTGCTCACTGTCATGTTGTCTCAAATCTGTATGACTTTCTTCCTCTGTGGAACAATAAAGAAGACATTTTAAGACATGTATTGAATTTTGAAAAATGCAATTACAATGGGGACTGAAGCCTTTTTTTTTCTCTGAAACTCAAGATAATTTCCAGCACAATGTGATTTTCTAATCTCAGTACAAGGGCATAGTGTTTATGTATTCAGAGTATGCACATGCATACGGGCCTGGGTGGATGGGATTCCCCACTCTTAGCAGATCTTTTTTATACTCAACCCCTCCTAAGTCCAAATACATCAAAAACTGAAACATGGTCAAGCACCTTTAGTGTCACTATTAAGACACTAAAGGTCCCCCTATGCGTTGCTATTGATTAACCAGGAACTCCATTGCTTTTAATGATAAAAAGTTTTTATCAATATACAGATACAAAGGGCATAGGAATTATATCGTCATTAAATTATGTATTGGGATAAAATTTTATTATAATGATATGTTGGAGTATGATTTTTAATTTGCACAGCCACTTCCTCATACAATTTTTAAAAAGTAAAATATTTTGGGTGTTATTATAGTTAAAGGTGCAGTAAGCAATATCTGGTCAAATCTGTTGCAATTTGTGATCACAAAAACAAACACACGCCTACCGAAAAGGACCACAGCCCTAACTTGATGCCTACACGTACATGCTGTGCAACACAGGCAATGACTATGGCGGAATGTGCTGTGCCTGCCGCCTGAGGGTATGATATCATCAATAAGTAAAAGCAATTTGTGTTACTATGATAATTCAGGTCAAATGTCTAATTGTCCTCTACTCCTTAGATGGAAAAGTCATCCCTTCCATCCCAAAAAACAAAAACAGGTTTCATGAACAGCTCCGTACATAACATGATAGTCCAAGTAACGTCTTGGTTCCGTATGTAACCCTCGTTCCCTAAAGGAGGGAACGGAGATGCCACATCGGACCGATCGACAAACGGGAATCTCACTAGAGAGGCCAATCTACTTCGAGTGTAACTAAATGAGCCAATGCACATTGGCATGTAATATTTGCATCTGCTGCCCCACCCTCACAGCATGAGTATATAATAAGCAGCAGAGGCATCGCATCCTTAGATTTTCGCTGAGGAGCCGAGGTAACGGGCATTAAAGGGGGTTTATACGTTCAAGGATTATAATAGTAATGCACATAAACAAGCGAAGTTGACACAGGGGTATATTCAAGCTCTGTGAAACACATCGAAATCAACGTTACTCACTTCACAAGCTCACACTTACATACAATTAGAGGGGGTAAAGTTTAATGAGGGCTCCGAGCTCGGAGTTTGGCCCGAACCCAGAGTACTCCCCCGTATGTAAGTGGTTAGGACTAGAAGTGTGGAGAAGGGGTGGTGGAGGGATTCTGCTAAACTGTCAATTGATTGAGGTGAGGCTGCTGAATCTATATACCTCTTATCATTGATTGCTGAGTGCTCTCCACTTGTGTTAATTATCTGAACGTACTATAGAACATTTCACGAGTTCACACTTAGGGTGTATTCACACCTGCCTTGTTTGGTTCGATTGAATCGAACTCTAGTTCGTTTCCCCCCTTGGTGCGGACCTTTTGGGCAGGTGTGAATACAGCAATCGAATTCGGGTGCGGACCAAACAATCGAACCGAGACCCAGCTGAAGAGGTGGTCTCGGTACGGTTCCAAACGAACTCTGGTACGGTTCGTTTACGATGTGAACATGAACCGACCCAATTGCAAGAAAGCTCTGCGCCTTTGAGTTAACAGGCCTCCGTAATCGGAGTTGCGTTATGGGAAAGTGATCTGTTGTTGATTTACTACATTTTGGCATAATGGTTTGTGTTTTTGTTCGGTCAAGTGCGAAAGAGAATTTCATTCCGGCGCGCTGTCTGGCCACACGATACTGTTGCGCGTCTTTCTGCACGTTGTGAGTGCATCATTGGAATGGAATGAATTAATGAGTGTGTGCGCATCAGGACATTCACATACAGAGCGTTCTCTTTAGTGCTTTAAAAGCATTTGCATGAATACGAGCGAGTTCATATAATGTAACTATAGTTACAATACAAGGATGGTGGGTGGGTGTGTGTGTGGGGGGTGGGGCGTTAATTTACGTTAAACTGGTCTAACTTAATCGTAAGTGTTAACGTTGACAGCACTTGTTAGCAGTATATACAATAGCTTTTTTTTTGCACTTCCTAATTTCCCTACTTGAGAATCCTTGTCCAATGAATGGACGACCTTTGCACACGTGTGGTTTTGTTTACAAATTTTGGTTCACTTGCAAAAAGAGCAGTGTGAAAGCGAACCGTATAAACAACAACAACAAAAAAAATATTTGGTCCGGACCAAAGCAAGTGAACTATCGGACTTTCCTGGTGTGAATACACCCTTACATACAATTAGAGGGAGTAAAGTTTAATGCGTATTTGGCGTGCTGTCCGGGGGGAGGGCTCAGAACCCAGAGTACTTCCCCCAAATGAGTGCTGAGTTTGGCGGGCTGGCATCTCGAGAAGGGGCCTGGATGCTTGACCAGGAGGGCCCGTGATGGCGGTTCACTGCGCCGAATGGGGAGCAGTTGTAATTTGGAACGACCAATCGGGAGAGTTTGCACCTTTCTTGATGGGAGCAGTTCGTGGCAGATCGCGGACCTGCCTACCTGCCGACGGTGGAGTGAAACTTTCCAATCTATGTTTACGGGAAATTTCTCGCTGCGTCCGCTGTGAGACCAATGCTCACTGGACAGAAAGAGAAAACAGGAAAGAGGAAGATGAGTACTCGACCGGGAGATTTTCTCACTGCGTCCGCTGTGAGACCAAATGCTCGCTGGACGGAAGATGAAACGTAAGTGCTCTACCGGGAAAGTTCTCGCTGCATCCGCTGTACCTAAGAGAAAACAGGAAAGAGTAAGATGAGTACTCGACCGGGAGATGTTCTCACTGCGTCCACTGTGAAACCAAATGCTCGCTGGACGTAAGAGAAAACGTAAGTGCTCTACCAGGAAAGTTCTCGCTGTGTCCGCTGTGAGACCAAATGCTCGCAGGACCAAAGAAAAAACAGGAAAGAGGAAAATTAATACTCGACCGGAAAACTTCTCGCTGCGTCCGTTGTGAGACCAAATGCTTGACCCATGGGGTTTTAATCAATGAGGGTTTGGTGGGCTTTTTTAATGTGGAACGAGTTTACCCGATAAGGAAAGAGTGACTTGAGAAATTCTTTGCTGGAATGCCTGACTGTTGAAGAACAGATTTGAGGTGTTTCTGGAACCAATTGCGTGTCACTGGGTTTTTTGGATTCGTCTATTAACAGGGGTTCCAGAGGAGATTTAGCCTGAGAGCTTCTCCATTGCAGATATGCCAGAATGGACTGGTATGGTTGAATTGGCGATGAGAGGTTAACAATGTAGATGATATTGCCTTTTTTTAGTTTGGTTGGTCTTATTTTGCTTAATCAAATATGAGATTGTTTCACCATCTAGTACTGACAAGTCTGAGATGGTGGGGTGGATTTTTGGGTCGAATTTGGAAGTGATAGTGAGTTCAGAGCATCTAAGAAAACCAAAAAAGGCTAGAATAAACATAGCGTCGAGTGTGCGGGCGGTATTGAGGGGCTGGTGAGAATGTCTAGTGTTATGGCTTGTCTGGCGTCGGGATGGGATCTTTGAATCCCTTTGATCAGGACGGAGGTTTGTGAACTGTTTATCTCGGGGGAGGGAGCACCGTACATCAATTTATGGAAAAACTGGATTGCTGCTCAAGTAACCTTTGATGGACCCGACATGTAGGCCCTTAACGCTATTAACCCTCTGGAGTCTGAGGTGTTTTCTGGGTCCTTTCTGTTACTTGTGACATTTTCATGGCTAAAGACTTATTACACTCTATTCAGCACAAGCTCTGCTACTATAATATGTCAGCAGCATGTATGTAAAAGTTTGTAGTTTTGAGATAATGATGTCTATGCGTTGTTTGTGAAAAAAAAATGTGTCACTGAAATAAGGTCATGAAACCCATACTGATTATTTCTTCACAAGACTTTTGAAAATTGTATCACGTACCCTAGAATATTTGCTTCAAAACTATGTAAAAATCATCCTGTGTAATCATTCATATAAAACAATATATTGATTTAAAATTTGTAAGACATGTTTTGTGTAAGAAAGCTTTATGCGAGGAGGGCGTGAATCATCATGAATATTGATGTGATTCACACCTGAGAAAGACAAAGACCCTACCATAATGGCCCTATCAGGTGCTATCGGGCCCTATCTGTCATGAGTTAGGTTTGACTCTCTCTCTCTCTCTCTCGCTCGCTCTCGCTCTCCCCTCTCCTTTCCTTCTCACCTGTTTGCTATCGCAATCAGCCTGCCCTCTGATTGAGCCATCACCTGTTCCTCTTTGTGTTCGTCTTTTCATGCTATTTAATGCCTCCCTGTCTTTGGCTCTTTTGCCAGATTATTGTTATATGCTACTCGCTCAAGTTCACATCTCTCGTCTGCTCTGCACCTTTTCTAGAAGCCATTTGCCTTGTCTGGTCGGATCTGTATAGTCGTGTTGGTCTCAGCTGTTTTCTGTCCAGTCCCCTGCTGCACGTGAGTGACCTTCTGGACGCTGTCTGTGGTGCTGAGTGTGTGGACTGGAGCTGTTTCGCTCGCTACTGCCTACCCGCTACGAGCTCAGACGTCTGCCTGTTTCTGAAAACTGTCTTGTTTGAAACCTGTTATGTTCCAGATCTGCATCACCTTTTTCCTGTGATCGGCAGTCTGCCTTAGTTCCTTTGACAAAATAAACTTTACTGATTTGCATCTTTGCGTTTGGGTTCTCCGATCCTGACACTATCATTATGAGGAACCTTGCACAATGAATGAGTAGAGATTTAAAAAAGAATTGTTTCAAAGCTGCTTTACAGAGATAAACGTATAATTTAAGGTAACAGATTGTTTTGGCTTTATAGCGGTTCTTGAATAATGTTACTTTCCAGCTAAAATTAGTTTTGATTGAATCACTTCCGTCGAAAGGATAATTTGTTATTAAATTAGGGGCCGCTAAGACGACACCGTTCTCTCTACACAGACTTTAAACGTGAACCTGTGATAAACACTGATGGCGCTCACGTGCGCATCAAAAAATTAATTCTATTGTTATGTGTGTTTGAATATATGTGCGCATGTTTGTATTTCTCTACAAACCAAGCCTATACAAACTACTTGTCCTGCCTATAAATTTGATACAGAATTTTATTTTATCCCTACGGGGGATATACGTGAAATTTCCACAATGCTTTATCTGTAGAGTGGTAAAGGGATCCTCCATTAGGGAGAGGCTAGTTGGCACTTCAGCACTGCGTTGTCATCGGGTCCAGGTGAAGGTCCTTCGTCAGATCTGGATACGGCCTAATATTGAACACACAGATAGAGACTTGAACAGTCACATAACTTTGTGCAATTCCTGAAACATAGAAAATACCTGTCATTTTCAAGGTGTTTGATTTTTCATTTTATCATGTTCATGTACAGAGTCTCATGTGAATGTTTATGTCAGCAGGACTCATCAGTGGCATCTGGTCCCTGTAAAAAAAGGAAACAACTGTGAACATGCTGATATCAAGATAAACTATAGACTGCACGATTTTAGGAATACATTTGAGATTTTTCTGGTTAAAATTGCAATTTAAAATGTACTATATATATATATAATGAACACCAGGTATGCTGTGCCTTTAACCCCCTGGGGTCTGAGGTGTTTTCTGGGTCCTGGAGGTGTTCTGACATGCTCTAACATTTGTGCTTATTTCTGTTACTAGTGAAATTTTCATGGCTAAGGTCTTATTACACTGCATTCAGCACAAACTCTGCTACAATAATATATCAGCAGCATGTATGTAAAAGTTTGTAATTTTGAGATAATAACATTTATGCGTGGTTTGTGAAAATGACCAAAAAAAAAGTCACTGAAATAATGTCATGAAACACAAACTAATTATTTATTCGCAAGGCTTTTGAAAATTGTATCACGTAGCCTAGAATATTTGCTCCAAAACTATGTGAAAATCATCCTGAATACTCATTCAGATAAGACAATATTTTGATTTAAAATTTGTATGACATGTTTTGTGTAAGAAAGCTTTATGCGAGGAGGCGTAAACTACCATGAATATTGAGTGTTTCACACCTGAGAAAGACAACGACCCTCCCATAATGGCCCTATTAGGAGCTCTCAGGCACTATCATTACATTACCTTGCACAAAGAATGAGGAGATTTAAAAAAGAATGGCTTTTTGATTGTTTGAATTTATTTACAACACAACATAATCCAAAGATACACAACAAATGGCAAAAAGCACATTATTTAACACACTGAACTAAAGACAGAGACTTAACCAGTCACACACCTTTCCTTTCCTGAAACATAGTACATAGCCTACCTGTCATTTCCAAGGTGTTTGATTTTTCACTTTACCTCCTCATGCTCATGTTGAAGTCAGCAGGACGGGTAGCTACCTAAAATAAATATATATATATAAAAAAGCTGTGAACATACTGATATCAAGAAGAAACCAGGGCTGCATGATTGTGGGAATACATTTTAGATTTCTGGTGAAAATTCCTTTTTAAAATTTACAAAATACACACACACACACACACACACACATATATATATGTATATATATGTGTATATATATATATATATATATATATATATACATTTGTTGTGCCTTGTAGGCATATACCTGCAGGGCTGAATCAAATAATAAGAACAATAGTATAGCAGGCATAGTTAAAAAGGAACACTTCAGTAACACTACACTAGAGAAAAACATATTGATTATCATATGTTACTTCAAATGTTTACAATCGATATGACGTTATGAAATGAGATTGGAGTAAAATCATGGTGCGTTTTGCTTTTCAAACGCACGTCGCGCGAATGACTCAAACTCACACAGCGCGTGCAGGGAACATTCACTAAAGGATCGTGCAACAGTTCAATGGCAATATGAAGTTTATGCAACAATAACACTAACTAATATAATTCAGAATTATTTCTTACCTTAAAATCGTTCTTGTCTTCAAATCGCGATCTTCTTCTTCAGATGTAAACCCTATAATCTCACAGCGTGTCTTCCAAACTCGACGCCTGCAGAGGACTGATAAAGTTTGCCGCTTTGTTGTTGAGGTAATGGGGGCGTTCGCGCGACACATGGACGATTTGCATCTCTATATGTTTTGCGCGTGTGGGTGTGGTCACATTAAAACTAATGAGGAAGGGTTAGAGAAACTGAATATCTTGTTGGTTTTATACAAATTACTTAAACAGATAATATTTGTTTTCGTTTTGAATCAGATAATTTAAAACTACACACTTAAATGATTATAAATATATAGAGCTCACAAATGTGTGACAAGTATTCGCTGAGTTTTTTAAATGTTTAGAGAGGGTGCTCAAGAAAAAAAAAGTTCACGAGACGGAGAGGCAGAATGCACACCCTGTTTAATTTCTTTATTTTACAAAAGCACAACGTTTTGTTTTGATTGTAAGTGGACACATACAAAAGTAGACATCTCACAGATTCTTTTTTAATTTTTATTAAGTCTGTATGACCATATATGACGGAGTATTTTAAGTTTATTCAGCTGCTATGTGAAAAAAAACGTGCAAATCACGCCGGCGTGATTGCCGACCCCAGGGGGTTAAGGCATATGCGTGAAGGGCAACTCCAATCTCATTTCATAACGTACATTTTAGTCTGGCACCAGTTTGACTACTTGCTACAATGTAAAGTTTATATAACAATAACATGCTTACTATGAGTGGATGTCTTAACTTAAAAATATTTCTCATCTTCAAATCGTACTCTTCTAATTCTTCTGAGATATATCCAAGGCAAACAGCCCAACACAGCACAAACACAGTCTCCCAAACTCTATGAAAAGCAGAGGAGTACGTTACTGAAGTCTCTTATTCTTTGTTTTGAGGTGATGGGCGATTTCAGGTCTGCGTACCTTCACGTGGACATTTGCATGTCAAATGCTTGTGCGCGCATGTCACATAATCAGGATGCTTTTGAGAAACTATACATGTTGTTGCTTTAATATGGATTACTTAAACAGAGAATATTTGTTTTTGATATAATTTACATCATTTGAAAATAGAGACTCCAAGCTTTGTAAAGACATACGTTTCAAGTCTGTGACATATACATTCGCATTTAGAGAGACGGCAGAGCGCGCATCATGTTCATTTTCTTTATTTTACGAAAAACACAACATTTTGTTTTTATTATGAGTCTACACAAATAACAGGTTTGAATGATGTATAACACTTATATGTAAGATAAAAATCAACAGAGTATTTTGAGTCTCTTTTGCACCGATAAGAAAAAAAGCGAGCTGGTATCGCCGGCGCGATCGCCGACCCCAGGGGGTTAATGTCAGATTACCAGTAATAGTTTATATTGTAAATTAATTTAAATTGCATATTGTTTTTTCATGAAAGACATTTCAGAATGACAAAAAGTTAAGTAAATTAGTTTAAAATAGTTTTAATGTTGGGGTGAACTATTACTTGAAATGATCATGCTTTTTTCAGTATAGTTTCTTGTTGTTTAACTAATACTGGTAATGTTGAAAAGGTTAACACTTTGTCTGCAAAATATGGATGTAAAAAAATATTTATATTATTTCTATACTATTTTTGCCTTGTCACTTTTTAAAAGTAAATATATCATCTGCAAAGGTTTAAGCACTTTTCCAGTTCATCCTCTAGTGGAATTGTACGTCAGTGATGACAATTCCAGAACCTAATAAACTTTCAGAATCTTTGAACCTCATGGGAGTTGTACTTCAACTCAACAACCACGGGCTCCACTGAGCAACTGACTGAGGATTACAATCTCAAGATAACTCACAAAGCAGAGGAAATAATACGGACACATCTAAATGGTTCCTGTTTGCAATTTTCCCAGTTCTAAATGTCAAGACATTAAAAATAAACTGTTGAAGTCCAGACAAGATCTAGAAGGCCAAGATAAATCTCTAATAGAACTGTTTGAGGACTATTCTGAACCGAAGATAATTTCCAGGAAGTTTTAACTGCTGTCCTCTCGTCCACTCATGCTCAAATCTGAATGACAGAGACATCAGGACATTTCCTGCTATCGCAATTGCAAAATGCAATGTCCAAAGTGTACTTCACCATACGTGGATAAGCCAGAGGCACATTAAAACCATGTGTCGGAGTTAAAAACAGAAATCTTTGGCTACAAACATTCTATCATACAGGCACGGATTAACGCACGGGCCTACTGGGCACTTGCCCAGGGCCCTGGGCCAGCAGGGGGCCCTGTCAAATTTATATTCTTTTCAAATAATAATAATTATTTATTTATCTTTTTAGTAAAATTGTGTTGAATATTGTGGAATAATGTGATTCTAAATACTGTCTGCTAAATTATTCGTTTTTTGCAGTTGCAAAGTATTAACTGGTAAATAAATCCAAATAAATCATTTTAATATATTGCTGTGCTGCGCTGTTGAGAGGGACATCAAGAGGCGAGTGAAAATCATTGCGTAATAGTCACAAATAGAAGACGGTTAGGCTACTCAAAAAACAAAACAAAAATGAGTTTACAAACCGTAACCAAGTGGATCAATGAAAAGAAAGCAAAAAAAAAAGGACAAAGAAGCAAGAGGAGCTGAATTGCTACAAAAGCTACCAACAAGCTCCAGCTTTTTTTCAAATGCAAACACTGCAGATGCTAACAACGTTTTTTGCTGCTTCAAGTGAAGATAGGTGCAAGCACAACTAAAAAACGAACCAAGCAAAATGTGTCAAGGACGTCTTCACTGTCTTTAATGGCCATTGAATGCGATCTTGTGAGGCAACTGGATTTTGATGATGTTGTGGAAGTGTCAAACACAGAGTAACCAGATGACCAATCAAATTACAGTAAGCAGGCTTTATGTTCACAGAAGCGTGAGCCGAGCGTGAATTCCAGCGCGACGCGCTTCAGGCTTCAGTTAACGGTTATATAGTGCGAGATAAGAGACAAAAGACTGGGCTTAAAGTATGCCGGCTTGCGGCCGTTTAATATGTTTGAGTCAATTGATTTCACCTAACAATCATACGAGAGGAACGCAGCTCTAACTAACGTTACAAGCCTATCAGAAGCACAGCAGGGCGGGTCCTGGCAACAGATCCATACATCAGATGTATGTTAAAAGTTAAATGTTAAATAGAGAATGTAAAGTGAAGAAATGAGACCAGAGTAACAAAAGGTGATTCATTTTGATGGTGACAAAAGTGATGTAATGAGACAGACTAAGGAATGTGAATTAATGCTTTAAAAGGAACTGTTGTGCTAAAATTGACTTATTGTGCATTAAATAAATATATCTGCAGAGGAGCATTAAAAGAGCAGATGCGACTCTCCCGTTCATTTCTTTGAATCCTGTTTTACAGAAAACAGTAATCTGTCAGCTGGGTCTCCTTGGCCTGCAACAGATTCTTGGGGGCTTGTCCGGGATCCACTCCACATGACGCTTGGAGGCGGATCCAGAGATTCCAGGACCGTGGGACAAGGTGGCACTGAAGCTAGGGGCCGGTGGCTGCCGCACCAACGGTGACAACGAGACGCACACAGAGGGTTGAACAGACGGCTGTCTTCATAGGGGCGGCAGTGGCTCAGTGGTTCATGTAGGTTGTCTACAAACTGGAAGGTTGGTGGTTCAATCCCCGGTTCCATCTGACCAAGTGTCGAGGTGTCCATGAGCAAGACACCTAACCCCAGCTGCTCCCGACGAGCTGGATGGCACCTTGCATGGCTGACACCGCCGTCGGTGTATGAATGGGTGAATGTGAGGCAACATGTAAAGCGCTTTGGTGGCCATTGGGTCTATGAAAGCGCTATATAAATGCAGTCCATTCATCCGGAGGTTAAGGCAGTTTGGGGAATGGACAACAGGGAACGACATAATGGCAGATCATACGAGAAAAGGCTTGGTGTGGGACATCAGAAAAGACCTGATCACACTGCCTGCTGATGATCTGTTTCGCATCGCCAAGGTCATCGTGCCAGTATGAGGTAAAGACTCATTTGAACTTGACCTGGAAGACAGTGAGGTTTGTTTCGAGTACATCGATGCCTTCATGTCAAGTGAATCTTTGCTCAAGGCTGCGGACCAAGGTATGAGTGAACTGTTGACAAGAGACTGTAAAATCAGCAAAAAAGATTTGCACTGCTGCATGTACATCTGATGTCTGATCGAAGCTGCGACGAGCTGATGAAACAGCCCCCTGCCGGGAGCGCCAGCCACCGGTTTCTAAGTGACAGACAATTGACTATGCGCTTTACTCACCCTCGGATGACATTTCCAGCATACTATACGAAAATATCTGTGGGGCATTCCGAGCCAGACCCCTCACACACCCAGGGGACACTGGAGACCCACCACACATAGATTTTTGTAATTGTAGACAAGCAGCAACCGGCCGTGATCAGGATGGAAATAGAGGAATCTGAAAAGAAAAGCGAAAACATAACAATAGTATGGAAATCTAAGCTTTTAAGGTGTAAAGAGCTACACCTTCAGTATGTACGGTCTAGCTGGATTGAGCAGAGTGACTAATTTACGTGAGCTCGGTCAAAGGAGGGCAGAGTGATGGATCCGGGTTGCTGAAGGGCAAAGCCGTCTGAAGCCTGAAGACTAAAGCGCGTAGCTATAGCATCGCAGTGGCCGGGAATGTGCGCGACCTTAATCATGAAATTAGAGAATACGGATTGCCAGATAAATGTCTCAGGAATAGCATGATCGTCTGACAAGATCTGACTTAGTGATGCAACCAGCTTCGTTAGCACATACAACGTATAAGTTTTGCCGCCACCTAACCAAGAGATGTTAGCAGCCGCTACGGGATACCTTACTGTGAAGCGCGGATGAGCTGAGCCTGAGCGGGCTTGGTAACTGGTAGAACCTTTGCGGTTCTGAATGTCCTAGACTGAGATCAGACGTGCACCCTTCGTCTAGCTGGATCGGGTCGCCTAATTGGCACTGAATGGCCAGCGTTAACAGACAAGAGCTAAATGCCCTGCCTTTAAGAGAGATACTCATTGAATTTGTGGATGACCGAGCAGAGAAGCATATACTGCTTGAATACAATTTTTGTAACCGCTAAATCTTAATCTTATTAATTTTAAAACAATACTTACCTGAAGTAAGGTGACGGTATACCGAGAAGAAACTACCTCAATCACACTTGATATTCTGTTGTTGACTTTTGAGTGTAGAATCCATTTCTCAGCTGCGCAGCATATAGACCTGACATTACTCTCGAGTTGCTCTTGTAGAAATGATGTTTTATTCACGGCCAGGAGATAACTGGCTGTGACAACCAAGTGAATCTCTTGGATAGAAAAATACATGAAATTTGATCGTTACAGATGAGTAAAATATAATGTCACTCGAGTCTTCTTGGCTGAGATTTGTTTCTGGTAATTGATTTAAATGATATAATCGAGCTAGTATAGCTGTTAGTTCTGCTGTGAATCGATCAAAACTAATTCTAGCTGGAAAACAACATCACTTAAGAACCGCCACAAAGCCAAACAATTGTCTCTGTTTTGGAGACAAAGCTGCCCCGAAACAATCCACATTGCTAAAAGCGCTACACAAATGATGACTTAGCCGAAAGTGCTTAACACAATAGTCAATAGTCACAGTAGCATCCTTAGTCCGCCTTCTCTGTACATTCGTTTAATATCAAATACCTATTACATAATATTTCTATGACACATCGGTAGATTAAAGTAATCGCCAGGAGAATTTGTGTTGCAGCGATTGAACCATATTTCTGTTACTGTAGAACTTAATTGAAGTATTAAAAGATGATATATATTAAGTTTTTTTTTTTTTTTCATTTACTGTCTTTGTATAATGTACTCTACTACGTATATACCTGTACCCTCCATAGCCATATTTACTACTGCATATGCATAACATCCAAAGGCCAACTGTTCTCTTAAGCTCAGCTCCTTCCTTTATAGATATGGTCATATATTAAGATGTATTTTTTAATTTTTTTTATTATATATATATATATATATATATATATATACATATATCTGCGAACTCAGACATGTGTAAGTACTACCCTTTTATGCTACAGTAAAAATTATATGATTGGATAGATGAGAAGGTAATTAGTGACGTGAACGATTGAGTCTTCCTGGCAGAACTTGCCCTAGCTTCATTTCCTGTACAGTCATGGGGTTGAAACAAAAAATACTCTTTGCGGCTAAACAGGCTGATTCAGACAGGAAGTATAGTGCAGCTACGGTGCAGGATGTGTTCTTACACACTGTTTACCTAACACAGTCTCACCCCAAAACGTCACATACTGACGCGTCTTGACCATTCGGCAACATACGACGAAAAAGGTACCCTTTAACGTCCATATGTGACGATTCGGGAATGGTTGGGTTTAGGTATGCGGTAGGGTACCGCTAGAAGGCGCTGCTGGTGGGCTTATGTCTGCGTCTCATATGGACGTTAAAGGGTACCTTTTTCGTCGTATGTTGCCGAATGGTCAAGACGCGTCAGTATGTGACGTTTTGGGGTGAGACCGGGCTGGTTTACCAGGGTCTAAGCCACAGGTGTAAAGATATTCGCAGCGAGCTGAAATCCTTGCTAGCCGATAGTGATGTAACTGACTATGCTATCCTCCGGCACGTTATAAAAATCACAAGTGACGAGATTGAGAGGCTGCGCCGACTGGGCCCACCAACCAGAGCAAAACCATCCATGGCTAATAGTGCCCAAGTTAGCGATGACACTGGTGGAGATGTGAAAGCTGCAAAAGGGGTTGCTGCACAAAAAGGCCATTCCCGGTGAGTAAGATGCCATTTGAGAGACAACTCCTGGGTTTCAACTTAGTAGAAGAACTGATTCAGGGGCAGTCTGAACTGTTGATGCCAACACTTAACTTACTACAGGCCGGAGCCATTGATATCCCTCGCGAAAAGGCGCACACTTTAGTCAAGGTGATCCAAGCTGCTGAAGAAGATAACGGAGACGGGCACTTGAAGATTGGTCCAAGAGGAGAAGTTATCCGGGCAGGACAGGTGACTTGGGTAAAGTGCAGAATCCCTTTGAAGATGGCACAGTCTGACACGGTGGCTATGTTTGAGTCTCATGAAAATAGTGACCACTTAAGATTCTTGGACATTGGAGAGGAGCTCTTAGAAATAAAACCCCAAAGTGACCCTTGTGTTTCCATACCCATTGGAAATAGTACAGTGGGTGATGTGACCCTGCCACGTGGCACAGTGATTGAAACATTACAACGGATTGAGAGGATATTAGTGGAGCCTGGTAAAACAAGTGAGCCAAGGCAGACAATGATCCAAGCTGCGACCACTCGAGAGGATGAGGTGAGAACATGATTGTGGCATCCACCCGTCAACCTGGACCACCTGGAAGAGGGCCAACGAGAGGTTGTTCAAAGAATGTTGTATGAGGAGTCTGGTGCCTTCAGCAGAGATGACAATGACATTGGTTGCATACCCAGCTTGCAGATGCCAATCACACTTAGAGACGACATCCCGGTTCAGAGGGTGTACTCTTCAGTGCCAAAACCCTTGTTTAACGAGGTGAAGAGCTACATACAGGATCTCCTAGCGAAAGGATGTATCATCAAATCAAAGTCACCGTACGCCGCTCCAGTAGTCTGTGTCCGCAAGAAGGTTGGCAAACTGAGGCTCTGTGTTGATTACCATCTCCTGAACAGGAAAACCATCCCTGACTGTCACCCATTACCTAGGATACAGGATCTGATTTACACCCTTGGGGGATACTCCTGGTTCAGCATTCTCGACCAAGGCAAAGCGTACCACCAGGGGTACATCGCAGAGGCATCCCCTTTGGGTTGTCCAATGCGCCTGCTGCCTTCCAACACAGTATGAAAGAAATGCTTGACTCGCTCAGGGATGAGTGATGCATCCCATATCTAGATGACGTCTTATGTAATGCAAAGTCCTTTGAGGAGCATGTTGAGAGTATCCGTAGAGTGTTGAGGGCCCTCCAGTATCACGGGGTAAAGCTGAAACCTGAAAAGTGTGAAATGTTCCGGAGTGAAGTCAGGTACATCGGACGGCTAGTGTCAGCGGAAGGAGTGCGGATGAAGCCTAAGGATCTGGAGGCTGTCCGATCCTTAACAACCAGGGCTCCCCAGACAGTGGAGGATGTGAGGAGGTTACTTGGGTTCCTCAGCTACTATCGTGCCTTCATTCAAGACTTTTCCAGGACAGCAAAACCCTTGTATGAATGTATGAAAACCCTAATGCAGGCGAAGCCTGGAACAATACGGGATACTCACAGCAGGAAGAAAGCTAAAGGCTCACAAGTTCCCTCCAAAACTCCAGTAGAATGGACCAGGGACCACCAACAGATCCTGGAGGAACTAATTGGTATGTTAGCAAGCCCACCTATACTGGCCTATCCGACTTCAACTTACCCTTCACGATGCACACTGATGCATCCGAAAGGGGTCTAGGGGCCATCCTATACCAGCGACAAGACGGGAGGTTGAGAGTAATAAGATATGGATCCAGAACATTGACAACGACGGAGAGGAACTACAGATTACACAGTGGTAAACTTGAGTTCCTGGCATTGAAATGGGCGGTGTGTGAGAAGTTCCGGGACTACCTGTTCTACGCCCCACACTTCACAGTGTACACGTTCCACTGGCCATACATGAAAGCTGAAGTGGAAGAATATGTGACCAGGAAGTGCCCGTGTATAAAACAGAAGAAACCGACTGTACATGTTCGAGCGCCCATGGGTAGCATCACAACACCTATGGAGCTGGTCTGCATTGACTACCTGCACCTTAGCCGAGCCGTGGAGAATATGAATATATCCTGGTCGTCATGGACCATTTCACAAGGTTCGGCCAAGCCTACCCAACCAAGAACAAGTCAGGGCAGACTGCAGCTGAACGCTTTGGATATCCGGCCAAGTTACATCACGACCAGGGCCGTGAGTTTGAGAATGAGCTTTTTCACACTCTTCAACAGTTAGCTGGAATCGGCCACTCTCGAACGTCACCATACCATCCCCAAGGAAACCCAGTCGAGAGGTTCAATCGACCCTACTACAGATGTTGAGGACACTGACAGACAAAGAAAAAGAAAGGTGGAAAGAGCACTTACCTCAAATCGTGCATGCCTACAACTGTGCATGGCATGAGTCCACTGGATATTCTCCCTTTTACCTGTTGTACGAATGGCATCCTCACCTTCCAGTAGACCTGATCTTCGGCCTGGTGCTGCCAATGGACGGAGTCACTCCAAAGGGATATGCAAATCAGTGGGTGGCACGGATGGTTGAGGCATACAAGATTGCTGAAGGAAACAGTCGCCAAGCAAGTGCGAGAGAGAAGGCTCAATATGACCGAAAGGCAAGAGGAGTGGTACTTAAAGTAGGATACCGAGTGCTCTTCAGAAACCTTGGAGAACGAGGGGGTCCAGGGAAGTTACGATCCTACTGGGAAAAGGTGGTTTACGTGGTGAAGGGGCAGGTGTCTGATAACCCAGTTTATGTAGTTTCCCCTGAAAATGGGGACAATACGAAAACTAGGACTCTGCACCGGACTCTACTACTACTGGTGAATGACTTGCCTGTGGAGGCTCCCACGACGGCATTCTGATCGCCAAAACCTGAAAGACAAAAAAGACAAGAGGTCAGTCACCCAACAGAGAAAACACCAGAGACAGAGACAGTGACATGACGGACTCAGATGAGGAAAGTAGTGGAGGAGGATATTGGCTGAGAAACCCAGTTAGCTGGACGGAATCAATGAATAGCCATCTACCTGAGCGAGCATCTGTAAGAGAAGAGTTCAATCAAACACAAAGAAGGGAAGTATCAAGAATACTGGACAATTCACCAGAAAGAGAAGCAAATACTTACCTGGTACATCCTGTGGAGGATGATGTGGACGAGGAGAGGGAAACAGCTGCTTGTGTTGAGTCAGACGGAGTAGCAAGAGAGGCTGAAAGTCCAAGTGTGGGGGATGAAACTGCAGTTAGAAGGTCTACAAGAGAGAAAAGGCCACGACAGATCTACACTTATGACACTTTAGGTCAGCCTGTGCTACAGCAATACCCGACACTCAATGCAGTGACAGCGTATCCGATCACACATGTACCTGTCTGGGGTATAAATAGTTACTTACCACAAATTGATTATACCAATTCATACACTCCCCACACATACATGCCTTACAATTTCACTGTGCCCGTGTGTTGATTGCACATATAGTAGGGGAGAAGTTGACCACTGGAGCTTTTCTTATTTTGTCAGCGAGAGTGTGATACACACAAAGTATGTACACAATTGTGTTTTTTTTTTCTTTTCTGAATATGTATTTTGTTATGAGTGGAATGATTGCATTATTTTCTTATGCATTGTTTTTTATGCAAATTAACAAATCTATGTTTACATTCATATGGACAGAAAATTATTATTTTGAAGGACTTATTTTGACATTCTGGTTGGAGAGTCGCGAACGAAACTGTGAACTGCGCATGCTCCCTCAAATCTGCAGAGGAGCATTAAAAGAGCAGACACGACTCTCCCGTTAATTTCTTTGAATCCTGTTTTACAGGTAAAAATATGGACATCCTAAAGAGAAACCCTTAACTATACCACAGCAATTGCACAATTACCATGTATGGTGAATGTACAGGGTTAAATGTGTTTTAGTGGATGACGTTTTGTTTGTCTTGATGTATACTCACTATAACGGGAGGAAAATAAGTTAAGTATGCTCCAATGGTCATTATATATACATAACTATAGTGTTGTATTGATAGGTTTTGTGTCATAAAAAGTTTGTTTGTTCATGTTAATTAGTTAATAAGTCGCGTTAGGTGTATCTTTGAAACTCACTCTGTGATCGAGTTTGGCGCGCTTGACAGTCACGTGATCAGGCACTGAGAGAAGCATAGAAAGCCACAATCTCTGTGTATCCATCAATAAGCCATTCCTATTGAGGCAAAAGAGTGAATTGTGTTTCACAATGGTTTTAAGGACCAAGTGTCTTTTGAAATATACACTTTCACAGTTCGTATGAAGTAAATTCATACTAAACCTCATTGTGTTAAAGGGGTCATGACATGGGTTTTTTTATTTTATTATTATGTTCCCTTAGGTGCAATTATAGTATTACAATGCAAAAAACTTTTAAAATGTAGTGATTTATGACCTTTTCCCACCCTGTTTCTGATCCTCTGATTCAAACAGTCTGTTTTGGGGGTGTTTCCCCTTTAAGAGTTCAGTGTTAACGCCCACTGTTATGATTGGATAACGTCAGTGCCTATGCATCAATTATTAACGCCCCCAGCCAGAACATTTGCGTATTTAAAAAGTAGTTTAAAGTTTTAAATACATTACTTACAGTTTGAGTCGTCGTTGTTGAGCCCAGAATAGTCGGCACGGACTTATCTTTGAGCAACAGTTTTCTGGCAAAGCCAGCATCATTTTGGGATTTGTTCTCAAAACAGTCATCCTTCAAATGGACTGGGACGTCCGCAAAAAAATAAAGTGCATCCATTTTTCCCTGACAACTGAATCTTTCGCAGCGTATTCAAAGATGTTGTTTGTCCACAGCCAGGAACAGCACATCTGCGTGGCATCGTAATTTCCCTGTACACAGACCCACTCGCTGTCCGTCGACTGAACACTTGTGAGGCGTGCGGCGCCCGGGCGCGACAATGATACGAAATGAGCGTAGTTGTCTTGCGCTTTAAGCGTAGTTGTCTTGCGCTGGAGGCGGTCATATGCAAACGCTGGTACGTCACTTCGTACCTTGACGTCACTTCTTACCATGGGTCCAGAACGAGCTGTATTTAGAGCTTGATTAAATAAATGATTTGTTTATAATTGGGAGGAAGTCTTAAGCTATGAAACTTGCAGGACGTTTTAATGGTACAAAGACCTCTTATATACCAAAAGATCAAGGCAAATTTGGTTTCTCATGTCATGACCCCTTTAATGAATAGTATTACTGTTATGAAATATTATATATTTATATAAAAGTTAAATGTTAACTAAAGAAAGTAAAGTGAAGAAATGAGACCAGAGTAACAAAAGGTGATTTATTTTGATGTTGGTGACAAAAGTGATGTAATGAGACAGACTAAGGAATGTGAATTAATGCTTTAAAAGCAACCGTTGTGCTAAAATGGACTTATTGTGCATTAAATAAATATATCTGCAGAGGAGCATTAAAAGTGCAGACGCGACTCTCCCGTTCATTTCTTTGAATCCTGTTTTACAGATAACAGTAATCTGTCAGCTGGGTCTCCTTAGCAGGGGCCTGCAACGTTAGCGTTGTTGGTGAAAGCATGGAGAGCAAGTTCATGTTACCTGGGGATGATGTCCTACCCAGGGGCGTAATTTCCTATGGGGACAGCCACTTTTCAAAATCCAGGTGACTTTAACTGAAGAGAAGAAGCACCAACATGAATTTGTGATTCTGAAGGATCTGGAGAGATTCTGTATGGAGTGATGGTCTCTGATCTCTTGGCAAAATGAGGTTGCAAAAACTATTTAATAACAGGGAGCAAATGATGATGGCCATCATGTTTTGGAGAAAAGCATTTATTTCATAATGTGATTTACCCCCCACTTTCAATTATTATACATAATGTTTCTTCCCAAACATTTCAGATGTTATGGGAAGGAGGAGGCGGGAACCGGCGAACATTCAAATACCAAAACTAAAGTAAAGTTACTTACTTAAATTACACGTATTAAAACAAAACATCAAATACAACATAATCCAGGCCTGGCCTCTCTCGATCTCTACTGTCGTCACTCCTCCTTTTATGCATCCGCTCCTCCGTGAGAAATACGAGACCGGTGTGTCGCGCAGGTGCCGCTCATTAGAAATCACGCCACCGGCCTCACGCCATCCTCCCACGGCCCTAGACCTCACCCTCGTCCTGCTCGCCATAGTTAGATGTTTGCTATTTTTTTTAATGAAAGATCAAAAAGATAAATAATGCAGATTCATTTTTTACAGACATTTTTGATCATATTTAAAAATTTGTTACATTTATATATCGCTTGTTCTGGGCACTCAAAGCACTTTACATGTAATAGGGAATCTCCTCAGCAACCACCAATGTGCAGCATCCACCTGGATGATGCGACGGCAGCCATATTGCGCAAGAATGCCCACCACACACCAGCTTACTGGTAGAGAGGAGACAGTGATGAAGCCGATCAGTATACGGAGATGATTAGGAGGCCATGATGGATAGAGGCCACTGGGCAAATTTGGCAGGATGCCGGGGTTACACCCCTACTCTTTTTCGAAGGACAGGGATTTTTAATGACCACGGAGAGTCAGGACCTCGGTTTAACGTCTCATCCTAAGGACGGTGCTTTTTGACAGTATAATGTCCCCATCACTATACTGGGACATTAGGACCCACACAGACCACAGGGTGAGCACCCCCTGCTGGCCTCACTAACACCTCTTCCATTTACCTGGGGTGCCATTAATTATAACCACAACTGTATATCCTGAAGTTAAGATATATTGGAGATGTCAATATACATGTCTAAACTGTCATCATTCACTCAATCTCATGTCATTCTAAAACTGTATGATTCTTGCTCTTTTTTTTCTTTGATTTTTAAGACTTTATATTAAGTAGCTTGAAGTACTATGTACTTACATCGAATAATAATTTGATACAATGGACTTATTGTGTACATACATGTTTTTACATTGTACTTATATTTTTAAAATATCTGCATGTAATTACAGCTGTAATTAATGTATGTAATTACATTTGTAATTACACTGTTGACCCT